>JAKOGI010000675.1:0-100000 GCA_029747015.1 Carnegiea gigantea
GCTATGCAACACGTTAACACTATTTGGCTATCTAGACACGCTAGTGCTTAGAGACATACACAATGTAGCTAGCAACTAAGGCTGGCTAGGAAAGCTAGCTCTAGGGACGTGTTCGGCTTACTCTTGAGTGCAAAATAGCAATGGGTCAAACTCAAGGGATGAGTTAGCTTAGCTAAGCAAGGGTGGAGGGCTAGATTAGCACGAAACAATAGGTCAGGTTGATGCTAAGGCTATAGTGATGAAAACGAATAGGATGAGACTGATAGAGGCTATGAAAGATGGGCTCAAAAAGCAAGTCTAGATTGGCCCAAATAGAGCGGCGAAACAGATTAGTCTAAATTAGGCTACGTGAATGTCACTGAGGATGAGTGATCCAAGTTAGGAGAAGCTTTGTCCTTGTAAGTGATTATCTTTTGACCAAAGAAAGCCTAGTTTTTGTTGTTTCATCGTGCTCTTATTCGTGAATGTACCGATCTCATGATGTGTACACAACTAATTTCCAAAGACTCAAATTCGAATTGTAATACCATTTTAAAAGTTAGGGATGTCTAGCCTAAGGCCTTTTATGGTGGTAAGAAAGGAAATGAATGTAAGGTAAAGGGATAGAAGATGTACATGATGGTGAAAAGATATGAATGAGGCATAGAAGGTGATTGCAGATGATGGTACGGTGATGATGTCTAAGTCTAGTGAAGGAAGGAAGGCAAAGTAACATCTCATGAATCCTCATAAAACCAAGTTGTCATTTTTCTCTTTTTTTGGTATGGGGGTTACGCCTGGATGTATAGTTTAGCTAGCAACAAGGAAATCATAGCACCTGCATCATACCACCTGCTTATGTAACTTGTCCTCTTTGGCTAGTGGTAAGAAGAAAAATGCTGCTTATTTTGATATTTTAGATTTTTGTCATCAAGATATTAATTGTAATTTTTATTACTGAACCAACTAAAGGCTATAACATATGTGGATGCAAATTTGGCAAATTGGAATTCTTAAAAGACAAGTGACCTGAATGATTTTACCTCTAGGAAAGCTTTTTGTGGTAAGGCTAAAAATGTAGGTAACTAAATGAAGGGGATCGACATGAAGGCTCAAAATTATCCCATATATAAACCCATGGGCATATGAAGAGAGAACTTGTTATCGATTTGAATTCCAAGCACTCTTTATTTCTTTTTTGTTTTTGCTTAAGGCCATTTACAAAGACAATTCAAATATGATTGTCCCTTATTAAGGTAGATCACGTAGTGTGCATTCAATTTATTAGGACATAATTTAAGCCCTCTTGTGAGATGTATGCACTACAAGCATGTATTTACATGAAACACCAATACTTACTTGCTCGTTGTCTTTCCTTGTTTACTTTGCATGATGGTTATTGTAAAGATCTTATCATTTCAATGAATTTTGGCTTTTGATCTTTTACTTATATAATGTCATTAACTATTTATAATAAATTTATAATTTGATTGATTTGGTGAAATGAGAGTTTTTTTTAGAAGAACAATATATTAGATCCATTTTTTAATGGTTGTTGTAATCTTCGTTTATTTTCCCAGTGATAACTTTCAATACTTGGAAACAAGAGTTTGAATCTTCTTGATTTTATACTCATTTAGTTATCACATGACCTTTGACCATTTCCTTTTTGTGACTCCTTTTTCTTATTGTGATTTTTTTGTTTTTGTGTTTGTTTCTTTCAAGGAAATGGTTCTATTGGTTTGATGGAGTCACAGCTCGAATTCCACATGTAAACATTAGTACATTGAGCCTTTTTCCCTCTTGACTACTTATCATTGATTTTGGCATCATATACAATACAGTTTAATTTTGCCCTAGGTTTATGTCATTCTCAAAGAAGTTCAAGTTATAGGATACAAATAGGCCTATGTTGTTGAAAGGAAGATTGTGGGTTACTGAAGGAGGTCTCCCATCCTAGGCACACCCTTGTGGTCATTTTTTTTTTTTTAATGATTCTCAGTAATTATTATTTTGACTATTGCTTTTGTAATTTTTGTCTTGTAATATGGATTCATCATAAGCTAAAAACTTTCACAAGAAAATGGCGACAAAGAATGTATGCACATGTATGGATGGAAGAGATAATGGACTTTATTGATATGAGCGAGGGATACAAGACTTGGAGTAAAAGAAAAACATGGATAAGGTTGGGGGACACCTCGACTTCAAAATGGAGTTAACCTAGAGAATTTAAGTCTTTGGTTGGTATTATTGATGTTGTTTCTGCCTTGTGGTGAGGAATGAGATTAGTGCCACTCTATTTTGATTCCGCTAGTGCAGAGATAACGTCATTAGAATCACCATTAAGCTCTTAAGATATTGGGATAAAAATATTCCAATAATCAACCCTTTCTTAAATGAGGTATTTTAACCTCAAATGATTGTTAGCAGAGCGACCTTTGGCTTGCTGGAAGAGGTAAGAGGCAATTTCACCTTTTTTTTCGATCCTTATTTGGCATTGGGCCTATTATAGGCTTGATATGCTTAATAAGGCTTATCAGCATAGTAGTGCGTAAGCTTCTTCCAACTCCGTGCCTAAGAGAGTTGCAAAAATATCTGGTCAGGACCATTAGACCAGGATTTTGGCCACTACTAACACGAGCTCGACTGTTGATGAGTTTTATCCATGGGCCATTAGTTAGGATGCTTTTACATTCCTAGTAGGGTTTTGTTTCGAGTCAAACGGCTAAAAGACATTGACTCATTTTTTGGGGAAGAAAAGAACTCTCTTCATATACAGAAACACAACAAGAGCACTTAACATTCATTCAAGGCAATCATACACATGTCATTTGATTTTAAATCGTTAGTCAAAGGGGTGTACTTAAAAGTAGATGGTCATAATGCCCAGATGGCATGGACTAAACTCTTTTTATCTTTGAACTGGTGTGTTTCAAAGAGCCGCAAAGTGGTTCTCCTTGAAAAATAATGCCACAACCAAGTGACGAAGCCAGCTCTAGTAAGGAATTCCATATGATTTAAGGGGTGAAAGGACAAACCTAAGCGCATACTTTACTAAGACGTGCTTGATAAGCTTTGACATTTACCAAGGTTATGCTCATAATGCGTAGAGGCCATATAATTTTTGAACCAAAAAATAAAAAATTATAATTGCACTCATTTCTTTCACCTCTCACCTACTTACTCACATAGTCCACAGTGAATTTGTTACAAAGTCTAACTTGCCTGATGATGATGGTTCATAGGATCAGCATGAGGCCTAATTAGCTTTCAACCTATAGCCACCCTCTTTCGAGGGGTTGCATCCAATTGGCTTTGTCAAAGTGGTGGTTCATTGGAATTAGATGTTAGAGTGGATTATAGCTTCAATTGTTAGAGTCGCCAGTGGATTTTAAAGGAAATGCACCAAGTCATAATTTTATAGAGAATACCCTATTCCTTCTTTCAACTAAATTCTTAAATTAAAGGTTATCGAGGGACATAGGATTTGAATAAAAGAAAGGTTTTCTATAAATTACTACCGCAAACATCCCAAATGGGGATTATTAAAAATGATTTCATCACTATGAGTCATGAGACCAAATCCAGGGGCGAAGATATGGTATAATGGATAGTGAAAACTACTATTAGGCCACCTACTTCAAAATGGCCTCAACTAGAAAGAAATGTGTTAAAACCTTAAATTTCTCAATTCCATACAAAAAGATTTTTTTTCATGAATTTGTGGTTTTATTAATGAGACAATGGCATACGGAACATTTTTGGCAATCACTTGTTAGTAAGTCATTTTATAAGAGAGTTTAAAATACAATAAAGTGACAAATTTTATGATCACTTTATTACAAGCATATTTTTATTTTATGAGCAAAAGAATGAAATAATAAATAACTAGTCATGGAAAATTAAAGAAAAGCATAATTACAAAGGTAATAATTGAAACAAAAATCTTTAAATAATTATTATGTTGAGTTTATGGCCCTCAGGACCTACCTTGATCTGAGTTGAGGGCCAAAACAATGCGCAATTGATTCCTTCCTCCTAAGTATGCTAAGGTAAATGTTGAGAAATCAAGGGCGTACCTTAGAGATGCGGAAGCATAGGAATCTGTTGCCTAGGAATCTCCCACGAATATGGTTGAACCAGGTTGACGGTGGCTACTAGAGTCACCGTATAACATCACACCCCAAACCCAATAACGTGAAAGAGAGTAGAGAGAGGTAGAGAGAGAATAATGCTTTTCACCAGATTGTTAACACATAACCAGCTCTTTTCAAATCATTACCAAGATTTATAACTAATTTGTACTTATTACAAACGATTAATACATAATTAATCATGCATTTAATGTGGGCATTAATGTGACCGTCACACTCAATCAACAGCTCCCCCTTGGTCACATAAACTATAAATCTCATATCTCTCTACCAACGAATCTCCTCAAGTTTCATATTAGGAATGGAGTGTGCGACCAAAAACAAACCAGTAGTGTTATATCAAGTCACCATCTCATTGACAAAACACTTTTACAAAATATGATACCCTAAATCATCCTCGGCGTCCCTAGTGGCATACATAATCCCTTTATGCCATATGATACATCATATGATTATATACCTAATATAATCGCCCGGGCTGGCATGGTGATGATGGATAGATTTTTTCTTAAACACTCATGAAATTTCATCTCAGCTTAACTGCTTTGCTAACGTGCCCTCACTGAATTGTATACATCACGGCCCTTAAGAAACACATTAGGGTAGCATCATCAAGCCTTGACTTCATATCACAGCTTTAAGTCAAAGAGTTATCGTTCATAGGGTTACACAGTGACAAAAGATAGGGAAGTCAATTGCCACTCCATATATGGGCCATCTTATAAGCACACACAGTATGAAATGTGTGTCATGGCACAACCCCCACTTAGCTGGGTACGTCACTATTTATGCCATGCGAATCGTCATTCTAGATTTTCACCCGAAAATCTAACCTGAGCCACTAGATCAACATACTAAATGTTAATCTTGACACTTAAGGTTAGGCTTTTAAGGCTTTAATATGAAATCTTTATTTCATACTCGATCCCACAAGTCTCATCTTAGACACACTAAGGCGACTATAGTCATTTTAACTCATACACTTCTAGTGTGAGTAATCAATATTGCACACCTAGTACCAATATGATCCAATCTTATCCTACCCGCTACTTAAGCGTCAAGGTGATTGCATGTGTGACTAGGCCAATCAGAAGCCTGGTGACATTTCAATATGCCTAACATGCGAAAAATAAATCATAAGCATTTTGCTTATTCACAAAGAAAACATGTCCATGACATAACAAGACACATACAAGCACTAAACCTTATAAATTCCTAGACTCAACAAATGAGCTTTGAACACATCACTAGGAAATGGTTTAGTCAAGGAAACATAATTGCCTTGTTAGTCTATATATACCTCATGACAATGTTTTTGTCCCTATGGTAACAAGACATACTATCTACCTCCATAGTTGAGGTTGTTGTGTAGTTTCACTTCTTACTACACCATCAGGTGGCTGTTACATGAAAACTGAAGGTATGTCCTGAGGTTGACCTAGACTCATCAATGTCACTACCCTAGTTGACCTTTAAGTATCCTCTTAACTTGAGCTCTCTTATTGATAGCATAAGACTAAGTCAGCAGTACCAAGAAGGTAGTGCTTGACTCTCTTGATGGCTTGCCACTTAGCAAAATTCGGGTTACTTTGATAATGATGTATCAAATCAACCGCTAAGCAAATGTCAAGCTATATACATAACATGGTTTACATTTAGCTTCCTATGACACTAGTGCAACGGACATTGTCCATTTCATCATCTGCTTTAGGCCACCTAACAAGACTCAAGGTTAGACCATTCTCAACTGGAGTATCTATGGGTTCGGAATTACAAATCAAAAATGATTCCAAGACACTTTGATACATGCATCTTGGGACAATTTTGAATTATTTCCTCTCCTAAGACATACCTAGTTTCACCCATGTCCTTTATCTCGAAGACAAAGGACAACCACTTTTAAGTAACTTTGATCAACTCCAAGTTGGTCCCAGTCAGTAGTATATCATTAGCGTATAGGGTAAGAAACATAATCCCTCATGTTGAGCTTTTGACATACACATGGTGGTCTTCTGAAATCATAGATAAGCCAAACTAAATTATGGCTCCATGGAATCTAAAGTACCAAAATCTGGAAGATTACTTAAGATCACATATGGATCTTTTAAGATGACACCCCTTGTCCTCTTGTCCCTTTGAAATCTCTCCCTCAAGATTGCCATTGACGAAAGCAATCTTTACACCTATTTCGAACATCTCAAAGTCCAAATGGGCAGCCAGGGTTAGGAGTAGCAAGGTCTGAACTCATCGATTAAACCATCTTCTCGATGTTTTATCTTAAAAACTGATATGCTTTTGATTGACTAGCGTCAGGGCAGAGGATCAATGAGTTCCAAAACCTTTTTTCTTACCATTGAGTCCATCTCATCCCTCATGGTTTGCATTCACTTTTTATGATTTGATGAAGCAATCACCTCTTGATAAGAGGTAAGATCCTTAACTTATAAAGAAGTGTATAAGAATATTTCTTTTTCAACTTAGAAATGTCGTTGAGAAATTCTTCCATACCCACTCTTTTGGATCCTGGGACATTCATTATTTATCTGCCCAAGTGATAAGTCCCTCCCCCTTTCTCTAAGAGGTCTGGGACCATAAGCATTAGGAGAATTACTCCCACTATCCATTCGATGTGTGGGATCTTAAATGCGTGGACGAACTACATTTTCAGGAATAGGAGATTAAGGACAAACCTTATTCTCAAGCTGACTCTCCTTAACATTTGGAGATTGAAGATGAATCTCATTCTGCTTAACAGACAAACCTTCACCATTCCTACTAAACAAGCAAGGTGTACCACCCTTGGTGACTTGGTGAGAATTCAAATCCTCCCCCTCACCGAGAGATGGTTAAATGTCTTGTTATAACTCTTACAAATTGAGGTCCTTTTTAAATTTCACCAAAAGCTTGGGAACTTATCCTTCAGAAAATCAACACTACGGGAATTCATTTCACGAACAAGATATTTACGACCTCGATTGGTTTGATAAGTTCTAATATTTTGTTCCAATTCAGTGCCATTTTTGCTATAAAGTATATGAGCACATCAAGTACTTAATAACGGTGAGATAATAGGTACACATATCTACATCACAAATATATCGCACCATGACATGCTTTCAAATTCATGGGCCCGTAGATATCTGGAGTGAATGAATACTAAGAGATTCGATGGGCTCAAAGCCTTACTAAAAGACTTCATAGTTGCTTTGTTAGCTAAACTTGACTCACACATGGGCACCTTAACCCTAATGAGTAGGCATTAAAGACCACATTTAGCTAGATTGATAGCTCTATCTTGACCCTCATGGTTAAGTCAAGCATGCCTAAAATAAAATTGAAAATAAGGCAAAGATGGAAGATGTTTTGTTTCGTTCAAAAAATATTGAAAACACCTTTCAATATGACATGGTTAAATAAATTGCCATTGTGTACATTATTTAAGACATCTAGATGAAAACTAAAGAGAAAAGTAATCTTATAAACAAAAGACACAATGGAACACCGCACCCTAGCTGCATGCAAAGAGAGCATCGTGAAGAAGCAACATAGTCCCTTCACGAAGTTTCAGATGCTATGTCCTGAATTCGAAGACATCTTCTTCATCGTCGTTTACCTAAAACAACAATGTGAACCCACCGGGTAGTAATGAAAGTTCACAAAATCATCTTGAACCTGAACTATGTGTTTGGTTGCTCCCGTATGTACAATCCTCAAAGGATCATAATCGGCAACTACTGCTTGGGAGTACACATATTATCCAGGAGCAATTGTGAAAGAACGTACCTAAATTGGCTTAGGACAATCTTGAGCGCAAGGTCCCTTATTTCCACAGTTATAGCACTGCACACATGCTATGTGTAGCTCTTTATTTCCCTTAGCCTTTTTTACTTTGGCAATACTACCCTTTGGTCCGAAACTTTTAAAGGAAATGAGTCTGAACCAAACTGATACTTAGTTAATCTCACGTAATCTCAATAGTGGGATAACTTTTAATTCCCTCACTAGATCGTCATTAATGTAATGCTACAAAGTATAGCATGTTGATCGATCCAGTCTCGAACGATTTTTTTGGTATGCATTTAAGCTTTCACGATACTGCTTAGTAGTAGTACCATCTTTGCCATTCTAGGATGCCTAAAACCTAATGAGTGTCACTTCACGCTCGTTCAGAAGAAACTAAATCCTTTGACACTTTGCGTCATAGTCGGCGCTATCAAGCTACTCATCGGTAAACAAAATACCAACCATATTTTTAATTGCCATATCTAGAAGTACATTTTTAAAAGATTGAATCAGGCATATTTTTAAATAATTAAATTATCAAAAACTCCATCACTCATATCGCATGATCAAAAATTTCGCTAAGCTCATAATCATCACATACAAACATGAACTAGAAGTTTTTATAATTTAATTACCACAATATTTCATAAAACAAAATTTATGGAGAGCGTTGTGGTTAAACTAATTAACTCTTTTGAAATATCACAAGATATTCGGTCAAATTATGTAAAACAAATTTACATTAAATTATATCACTATATAAAACGAAATTATATCACTAATAATATGTCATTTAAAACTCTATCAATGACATATCAGCTATAAAATTCCGATTATTACATAAAGCGTATTTATATAATAAAATGAATCCTTTACTGTGAAACATTTTCGAATAATTACATGTTACAAAAAAAAAAGGTTCAATAAACCCCAAGAACATTACATAAAACACATTTATATAATTATTGATAACATGAGACTTATTCTAATGTCACTTGCGAATTATAAAACCCATTTATAAATCACAAATTTAATTAACGAAATGAATCCATTAAATGCTGCTAAATAACATGATTAGCAGGAAACATGAAACAAATTCATATTCATTAATTTGGGCAAGAAAATGTGCTAAAACAATTAGCAAATTTACTACAACTCATGTAGTTCGTATATATATAAAACACATTTATATGACGCTACTAATTAGTGATTGACATGAAACACATTCACGTAATCGAATAAAATATATTTATTCAACATAATTTGTAACATGAATAATATCCAAAATTTAATCGCAAGTAATTATATAGAACACATCCATATAATGCTACAAATTAAAATAAAACGAAACAAATTCAAGTAAAAAATTCTCAATATGACAACAAGAAATGAATTCAAATAGTAATTACATATCAAACACATTAAGTAATATGAAACACATTCAAATAGTATTACATAATGCGCATTTGCCTAATGTTATGAAACGAATTCATATCAATAATTGAAACATATCTATAACTTATAAGCATAACTTATCAAACTTATTCATATGTGTGTAGCAAATAATTATATAAAACACATTTATATAATTATTATAGTTCTATGAAAAAAATTCATAACATGTTATTCAATTTAATAAGTAGTATAAAAACTCATTTATGCAGTATAACTTGTTATATGAAACGTATCGAAATAATACTCACAAAATATTATGTAAGACATAATCATCTAATGCTGCCATTTGAATTTTATGAGACGAATCCATAAATGTTTATCATATGCCTTATATATACAAATAGTGGCATGAAACATATTCTTAAATAGCCTTCTCAATTGTATATCAAAACTTTATAAAATTAGAGTGATGAAATAAATTCATATAATTAATTATAAGTATGAACTAAATCATACTCAAAAAGAATAAATAATTGGGCTAGAAAATTTAACCAAAAAGAATATGGGAGATGCCGGTCCAAAATTAAATGGAGCCTTAAGCTCTTGGCACCGAACCCGTTCTTTTCTGAACCCCACCCCATGTAGCCTCTATAAACCTTTTCTTTCTTTCTAAACCCTTTTGTCTTATGCCCTCTCTCTAGCCCCAAAATTGTAGCCCTGAGCTCATGGCTTTCCCCCAACTATGGACGGCCCCCTACATCGTCCTACGCTGACTAGCCACGAGCCCCATTCATGGTCTCTTTTATTTCCCAGCTCGACGAACGTAGCTTCTACTCTCAGTCACCGGCACCTCCGGCCGAGAACCACCTAAAGGATGAGATCCGCCACCTGTCGCCATGAATTGAAGGCTCACTAGCCTCCGATACTTGCTTCCCTAGCAAGATTCAAGACTACCATCGTCTAGATCGGCCAAAACCGAGTTTGGAGTTGCAACCTACACCACCAACACGCCACTGAGATGGTGGCGCATGGGCCTCTCACGCTTCCTGGGCGATGGATTTCGAAGTTTTCTCGCCGGTGATGCGTCGATCGGTGGGTTGAGGGGCTAAGGAGGAAGAAGAAAGCCGAAAACGGCCTTCGTCGGCAGTGGATGACATACACGCGCCACCCCCTCTCCTTGGCAGTTCTGATGATTGAGTCATCCGACTTTATCAAATCGTCTTCTTGCCTTTCTCAATTCATTATTTATTTTTTTAATGGGTGCGTGAAGGCCATTGGTTTGGCCACCAAGGCCTCGATTGAGCATTTTTCGCCATAGCCACAAAGGCATAGGTGGAGTTTGGTTGGTTGGTGAAGGCAAGTCCGGTCATATTTAAGGTCATGGGTGAGTCCTAGTAAGGAAAACAGGGGTTCATGGTCAAGGGGAAAAACAATTAGGCAAGCCATACTTGGCAAATTATCACATTTGAAAAAACATGCTTTTATGAATCAAAACGGCCTAATTTGTTCAGTCGAGATCAACACTGATAACTAGAACAATCTAGTTTGTGTGACTACAAAAATTAATCACATAAGTAGATTATTTGAGTCAATTAGGGCTAACAAATTATACTTCAAGCATAATTCGGGCATAGAATGAACTAATCATATGTTTAGGCATGGTGAATCAATTCGGGGTCAAAACCAAGCAACAATGGCTCTGATACTACTGTTGTGAAATCAAGGGCGTACCTTAGAGATGCGAAGGCATAGGAATCTGCTGCCCGGGAGTTGCTCACGAATATGGTTGAACCATGTTGACAGTAGCTACTAGAGTTACCGTATAACATCACACCCCAAACCCAATAACATGAAAGAGAGTAGAGAGAGGCAGAGAGAGAATAACGTTTTTCACTAGCTTGTTAAATGCACAACCAGCTCTTTTTAAATCATTACCAAGATTTGTAACTGATTTGTACTTATTACAAACGATTAGTACATAATTCATCATGCATTTAATGTGGGCATCAATGTAACCGTTACACCCGGTCAACAGTAAATGAATGTCAGTCTATTTAAAAGGTTTGAATGAGGATTTTTGTAAAGTTTTACAACTTGAAAATTTTTTGGTGAAGAGAAAGAGGGAGAGAGTGCCTATGGGGAGAGAGAGGGGGAGGGAGAGAGTTTCTCCAAGGTAATGAATGGTGATAGAGAAAAATGTGTCGAGTTTTTTCTAGGTAGAAATGTTGTGGAATAAGAGGCATATGCTATCTTTTTATAGTGGAGGACAATAAAAAAAAGGCTAAGCAATAAATCACACCATTTTCGTTAGTAAAAATCAAACAACAGTAAAAATTCAAAAACAAAATGCTTTCAAAAATCAATCAATCTATTAATCAAAATTAATTTTATCCCGATTTGAAGGTTGATCAGATGGTTAATTGAGGCTTCCACGCAAAATGTATATCAATTCATGTCATGCAGGCCAAGCCAGGCCTAGCAGTAGGTAGGCAGACCCAGTGGTAGTCGTTAGATTCCAAGAGCATCCACTAGGATTAGCGACAGTCGTTGGCTACTAGTCTAGTCACCTGCAAGGTCGATTTGTTTACATCCTAACTTTCTCTTTTGATGTCTAATCGATGTGATTTTTTTTCTATTAGAAAGCTTCTTAATTTAGCTCCAACGAATTAAGTTTCATGAAATTTTAGCAAGTGTGGAAAGAGTTATGGGCCAAATGGTGAAAAGGTGTCGGTTTTTATGCATGTCTTGCTAGCGCTGGCAAAAATCCGTCCTAGCCGAATACTCGAATTTGTCCGACCCAAAAAAGGGGTTTGGTCATAAAACTTTTGTCCGAATTTAAGATTCGAACATTCAATTATGTTTGAATAAACAATCAAGACGGATTCAAAATTTGATAATTCTGGTCCGGGTTGTTCGAATTTTATGATAAATTTAGGTTCGGATAAATTTGGACAATCGGACAATCGGGTTTAAGTATTATTTTAATCTGAGATCTCTTGAAGTTTTTTTAAAATTTCGGACAATTAGGTTTGGACATTAAAATTCGAATTCGGATTCGTGTTCGTGTCTAGTCAAAGTGTTTGAGTTTGCAATTCGGATAGGGTTCAAGTATATTGTTTTTGTCTAAATGCCCAAAATAGAATGAACCTGAATTTACGCAAACCCAAGTTTTTTCTAATGCTATGTCCTGCTATCTAACTCATAACTTGTCTAGTACTTATCCGAATTGAGCCCGCAATATATCATTGGAAATCTCTTTTAATAAGGAATCGATTCATTTAAACTCTATTATCAGATGGTACTATTGGTATGATTGTGAGCCTAGCAACAGCTGCTGGACCTTTAAAACTTACTGCTGGGTCTCGATAGCATTTGTTATCATGCTGTCACCTTGCCTTTGGGAAAATCCTATATTTTGATATCAATGATTAAATAGATTTCTTTAAGAATATTGTAAGGCAACATGCGCCCCCACTGGTTCTGCTCTTGTTATGCCATTCTTTAGGTCATAGATTCAAGTCCCTATACCTGCAAATCGGTCTAAAAGTGAGCATTTCGCCTTTTTTAAATTACTATGAATCTTTGTGAGTTGTAGTCCAATGCTTTTAATACTTTAAGAAATTTTGCCGTGAAGAAGTATTTATATTTACCGAATAGCAATCATGAATTCAAGTAATGTTGCTTCTCCAACGGTGGGGTTGGGTAATTTTCATCGCCGGGCGATAATGCACTAGACTTGCAAACGCGTGGTCAGTCTAAAATCATGAAAGCACCAATTTGGTGCTTACCCTTTCATTCACCAAAAAGTGGAATATGTGATTAGATTGGTATTAATATATCAGTTTCAAGTGATTTAGGAGCATGTTCTTGAACTTAAAACATTTGTAAATTTTCTTTTTGAATTTTTTTATTTTCATTTATGTTTAGCTGTTCTTCATTATACATAAATTAATATATGTTCTATTATATGACATTGTCTGAAGGTGATAAGAATCATTAGTAATCTAGTTGGGCATTTTTAACTATAAGAATAGAAAATATTGCTAAATATTACTTATATTTTTTTAAAAAAATTAGTCATAACATTAGCTTTTTAGTCTCTTAGTTGAGATTATGGTGGATAAAAAAATAGAATTACTTTCAGTATTGTGTATTTGCAATTGTAATATACAATGTATACTGTGACTTTGCATTTTAAATGTTTGCCATTTTAATTTTTACACAAAAAAGAACATTATATCGACTTTCTTTCATGATAGATTCACTATATGATGCATATTCTAACTATATTTTGTTACATAGATTCAATAAATATTTGAATTTTGAAAGCCCTCCCCCCAAAAAAAGTTTGTTGAAATAGAAGACACTTTTCTTGTTTCACTTTTTTGATAAATTCATTATCTTATCTTTCTTCCCAATGATTTTGCAAATAAAGACATCTAAAATTTGTTTCTCCAAATTGAATGTGGATCTAGTTATGGTTTTGACTTATTTCAATGCCGATCAATAAAAATTATTTCTTAATGTAGCTAACAACAATGTTGCACGTAAGTACAAAAATCACATTTTGTTTTAACTTTTGGGGTTGTGAATGAAAAATCAAGTCACTAGAGGATCTTTATTTGGTCATTAATGGGGGTTCTAGGTTGTAATATATTTTCAATTAATTTAATTACTTAATGCCATGTACATCAATTTCTATTGTATGAAAGTTAAGAAAAGATTTTTAACTGGTTTATTGTCAATTATGTATGGCCCAAAAGTGGCAACTCTAACCAACACATTTTCTTGCAATGGCACAAATAATTAAAAGAAAGAAACATAACTGAAAAGGAGAGCTTAGTGGTAAGTCAAAGCAAAGCCAATGTTTGGCACACAAAACGTTTAAGTGCTTTTTATATAGAGATTTTTTCATTACATTTATTATGAATAGCATTCACTGCACATATCTTACAATGCTTTTAGGATTCCAAGAACATTTGGTCAAGATGTATAATGCCTTATGCTGAGATCAATGTCAAAAGGAACAGGAAAAATAGTTCCAACACACAATGCTTAAGCACAACTAAAAGGCGCCACCCGCATCCTTTATAAGGCATTGCATTCATTCATGTCTTCATTTTGGCTTCTTAGCCTTATATATGTATAATGCCCAACAATTACTAGATGAAAGAAAACACTGCATCAGCTGAGAGCTAGACCAATATGTCGCTTAAGCTTTATCTTCTCCTCCACTGCAATGTCTAAGTCTAGAGCCAATACACGAATTGCTTCTACATTAGCTTAAGTGAATAAGATACTTTTATATTAAAACATTTTATCTGCTAGAATAGTGGCATAGATCTCAATTTCAAGCAAACTTTAACATAAATATGCATAAAGTGGTGTAACAATTCAACTAGCCAGAACTTCTTTAGTTAAAATTCAGAAACAATACCACACTAACTTAAAATTTATGTCCGATTTGACAAATTTAATACTGACAATATTCTAATGTAAAACTTCTCAAATAGTGGTTCTAGGTGGTTAGCTAAGTTAATGGTCACATAATTATGCTAGTAGGATTTCATCCATCTTAAAATCACTTGCATTGGTAACAAAATAGATCATGATACAGGAAAGAATACAATTCAACGACAATCTTACAAACTATAAGCAATACCTCCATAGTAGGTGATTTACTAACTTGATAGAGAACCATGATACCAATATCAAACTTCTTTTTTCTTTTCTTCATGATGTAAGTCTCTCTCTCTCTCTGTGTGTTCCTACCTTTTTCTCTCTCTAGATACCGTCGTTTTCTCATTGAACTCCTTTCACCTTTCCCATGCTATGTTGTGATTGTACATAACTAAACAGAGAAGGATTAATCACTATATACAGAGAGTCGAAGGTAAATATAATCCAAACCTCTTTTGCTATTTATTTTCCTCCCTATCCATCCGTATCAACCTAATAATTGAAGGCTTTATCCTATGAGATTTACATCCTCATTTTTATATTGAATAGCTAGAATCTCATTAGATCTCTTTTGGTTTTTTAATCAATGTAAGAAATTAGAAGAGTGGCTTAACTTTTCAAGACTTTGATCATGTGCGATGCACTTACATCTCCACTGTCATTGTGTCGCTTAAGGTTAACGTAATATAACCAAGAACACATATGTAATTACTACTTTTGGTAATGAAGTGTGCAAGGCTTATGGTGCCTATAGCTATTTAGATTAATTCTAATCTTACGTATGCATTATGTCGTATCCTTTTCTTTTACGACATGGAAAGAACAAACTAACTGTTCAAGTGACCACATCAATGATGAATCTTTTTCTTTGTAACTTGGAGTTTGTATTTCTTCAAGTAATTATCCTTTTGACGCCTAGAATAATTGCTATTATTTATGTTGTACTTTTTTTCTATTAAATTAAATCAATTTACACTGATTTTTTACCCAAGTAATAGACATTATGTCTTCACAGAAGTTGTTCATTCGCAACAAAGCAAAAATATGTAAGTGGATCATTTAAAATACAGGTGTAACCAAAAAAAAGTGGTATTTAGAATTGCTCGCTTAAGCTTCAGGATTAGTCATGATCAAATTTATAGTGCATTTATGCATTAAAGCAAATGAAGCAAAACTAGTGAACAGAAAAAATAAATTAAAAAATAGAGAACATGCCACCATAATTTCTCAATCCTAGTAACCTTATGATTTAACGTTAGGGTTTTGCAAAAGAAATTATCAAAGTATGTTTTGAATTTATTTTCAATGTAAGAATATGCTTCAAGTAACTTTCAATCTCATTGCACTAATGGAGTTAGAACTCAAGTGGGATATGAATAACAAGTCTACCTAAGCACCAAAGTTTAAGGTTGTACGAACCAATAAACACTTCACAATTTGCTCATGAGTGTGGATGGTTGTGAGATTTCTGTCAATCTTGATAATTGTATTAGGTTATCTTTTTATCATTTCAGCATCAAAACCATCCCAAATAAAGCCGCACTCATTCCAAAATGCATTTTTTTGGGGTTACTCTTCCAACATATGGCAGTTGCATGAAACAAGTTAATTATGTTTTATCATTTACTTATATTTAGTATCTATTTGTATAACTTATAATTTTGCATTTGCTATTAATAAAATTAATTATTACTTATAGCTTACTTACATATATATATATATATATAAATATATATATATATATATATATATATATATATATATATATATATATGTTATAGTTACTGGTAGATGCATTTTTTAGTTTTTTAGTTACTTGGTATTACCTAAAAAATGTCTCCCTTTTATAAAATACCTAATGATGATGAACCAATTGAATGAGACTTGGGGGCTGATGGATATTGAGAATCAAGAGCCTTAAAATGTGCCAAAATACCTTAACCCGAATGTTCAAACTCAAACAACAAAATGCAAAAAGAACCAAAAGGTTTAAATAGACCCAAATTGATGGTGTTCAATGTCTAGCTAAGGTTCTATCCTTGTTTCCACACCACTGTAGGGTGGACAAAGTTCTTGCATTTATATATACATATTCTTAATTGAATAAGTTTTCTAATGATTTACTCTGCGTCGAAATTTAATACACAACAGAAAAGATATAAGTCAATTGCTGACACATATGCTGCAAATGACACTTGTCCTCTGTTTTACATATATCTTCTTCAGTAGTTATCCAAAATCTATAAAATTGGTTATGGCCTAAATAAATCAGAGCTAAAAACTTTCTTATACCCCAACACGGAGCATAGATGGTTTTAGTTCTTAATAAGCACTTTTGGGCCCCTTCTCTCTAACATGTCTTCCACAAACCCTGGTAGCCAACTCAACCTAGGGAAAAACCCTAGCCCATGCAGCAGAAAACCTAGAGAACCCCTAGGAAACCCTCATATCCTACACCTATAAATAGAACCCCTTACATTAGCCTTCTAGTAAACAATGAAAAACCTAACAAAAAACCCCTGTATGATTACCGAGAGGCCAATAGGACCTAATCAAACCCTCCATAAATCCATCCTCAAAACCATAACCAAACCATAAGTCACTCATAAGGGTAACCTAAGGGTGCCAATGTTTCGAACCTCCTTTCCTCTTTTCCCCTTTTCCAGTTTCTTTTATTTAGTTTTATTTAGATTTACTATCTCCTAAAAGATGTAATTTTTGGAAATTAATTTAGTCACCACTTGCTGCAGATATTTCTTTGCTTCTTGTCCCTTTCTTATATTTGAAATTGCAATTAATGTTATAATTTTCTATTAGCATTATTGCACTTAATATGTTGACACATGTGTGACCATTTTATTTTTCAACTTAATTAATAGAGGCCATTAGTGATGCTCAACGGCATTAGGGTGCATTTTATCTTGATGTCGTACCTTTTTCCTAAATTTGAATTCATTGGTTCAGGCCAATGAAGTCAGATGGCCTCCATATCAAGGACCCCTTTTGAACTTATTTTTCTAGAACCAAGTTCCTTTTGGTTGTCCCTCTGGTTTAGGGCTCAATAAAAGGTTTTTTATTAGTTCTTGACAAAACTGACTAATGACTCAATTTCGTTGATTTTTTTATTACTAATAGAAAAAAATTGATTTCGGATCAGGGCAGAATAGGAACACATTCGTGTTCCTGGCCCAAGAGCACATTCACATTCCTGGCCTAGGAATCCAGCCATGGTCCTAGCCTAAAAGACACCTGTTGTTTCTTCCTATTTAAGTCTACGTTAGACTTTTAACCAATTTTAGACCAAATTAGACTTTTAATAAATTAAAAAACAGACCTAGCAGTAGTCTAACCATTTGTGGGGGTCGCGTTGTAGTGCATTGCTGGTCCGTACAATATGTAATCAAGAATTATGAAAAGTTACAATTTATACTAAATTATAATTGTCTTAGTATATATTTTATTATCTTACTTAGAATATAGTTAAATAAAAATAAAAAGTTGTTTAATAATTAATCATCATTAAGAACAATTTTTTGCATATTGATACTTCACACTTTCGAAATTTTTCATTTAGCATTGAAACATTTTTTTTGAAATTTTTTTGCATCAAGGACAAGAAAGGAAGAGTTCTTGTGGAGGAAAAGGAAATTAAGGAGACATGAGGTTTTTAATGATGAGCTTAACGGTGACAACCAACTAAGCGAGCAAGGGCAACCAGAGGGGCAACTAGATTTCAAAGCATGTAGTCACATTATTAGGGAATAAAAGACACAATATGCAAGATGGGAAATGGGAAAGCAGTTCGTCTATAGCTCATACCAATCGAGGTATGGAAATGCTCGGAATTTGGGCTTGATTAGCAAACTGGGCTATTTAATATTATTTTCAGGATTTCAAAAATGCCCCAAGAATGGAGGCATAGTACACTTATCTCATTGTATAAGAATAAGGGTGGCATAAAATGTTACTTAGTCATACCATGAAACTTTGGAAGACGGTGATCAAGAAGTGATTACTGAATGACATAAACATCTCAGATAACCAATATAGTTTTGCATCTAGTGTTCATAGATTTGCAGAAGGCATATGACAAGGTTACCATGGAGGTGTTATGGAATTGCTTACAAAAGAAAGATGTTTGTTATACGTACAATGAACTGTTAAAAGATGTTTGAAGGAGTGAGGACGAGTGTCAAGACTATAGGTGGCACATAGGACATTTCCTAATAGTTATTAGATTGTGCCAAGGATTTGCACTGAGCCCCTTCCTGTTATTATTTTTATGGACAAACTCACTAAGTGTGAAACCCTGGAAAACTATTTTATATATTTAGGATTATTCTTTTATTTATAATTATTATGAATTTGACTTACTAATGCTTGAGCTCGTAGGGGTTTAATTCCTAGAAAATTTAGCGGTATAGTCTGGATGTTAGTCAAGCAGTCCAAGCCAAGGGAACATTACTCTCTCGATTTTCTATTTTCAAAAAATTTAGAAATTTCTTTAAAAAAATAAAAGAAGAGCAAGGGGGGATAACCCTAGTATTTAAACTTTCTCCTCCCCTCACTTCCCTCACAAGAAAACTAGCCCACACACTCTCTCTTTCTCTCTCTCTCCCCTCTTTCACGGCACCCCCCGGCTTTCTCTCTCTCTCACGTTGGTTGTGCACCACGCTGCCCGCTGCCAGCCAACCCGACCCACTGGCCACCTCCCCCCCCCCCCATTCTCCTACTCTCCCTTGGTAAGTTATGAAGATTAATGCAACTCCTAGCCAAGCATACTAGTTTTTTGTTAAAATTTCTTTATAAAATCTCTACATTTTGGCATTGAATCTGATTTTTTTTTCATGCTATTCTATAAACTTTAGAGTGGAGCACTTAGTTGGAGAGTTAATACACCCCAAAGTCCCCTCTTTCTATCTACTATTTGTTTCAAGGTAAAAGATTCATTCTTTCTAGGGCTTGGATTGTTTTGATGATTAGGAGTAGTAGGAATATGGTTGAAAACATTGCATGCATGTTTGGAAAGGGTTCAACTCAAGATTGAATGAATTTGAGTCTAAAAGTTATGATATAACCACTGTTGGTTACACCCAGGATGTAGTCTGATTTCACAGATTTTTTGGTAATTGCTGGACCCTCCAAAAACTTATAAAACAATTAGGGATAGTAGACCTACGTGTCCCCTGATTGGGGAATTTTGAATTTTGTAAATCGAAGCTAACACCACTAAGTTATGTCCATTGTACGGCGCCTGCGCAATCCTGACAGTCATTGGGTCAGTTTAGGGTTTTGATTTACTTCGAGTAGGTGAGACCTAGAATCTGCTAATAGCCACAAAATAAAAGTTATAGTTCTAGAATTGGCCCTTCCAGAATGGGCTAGATTCTTAAAAATCTAATGTTGGGAGTGACATTTATGGGCACTGAAATTTAGCTTGTAATCTGTTTGTAACTTGGAAGTGCATAGTAGAGACAGGCATGTCAGAAAATAATATAAAAGTACCCTAAAAATATAATTGAGGGCTTAAATCAATCGTTCGGTATAAAAACAGGCTTAGAAAATTTATTAGGATATATTCTGACGTGCAAGATGTTGGGTTGAGGATTTAATTCCAACTGAAACTATTATAGAAAATTGTATACACTCGAATTCGCATTCTGAGCTCAAACTTAGGTGACGTATTCTAACAGGTAACGATCATGCCCTAACTCTCCTAAATATCCCTTAAAAATGTGTCTTGTGAGCAAACTGTAAAAATTTATTTGAATGATGTTTGAGGGATTTTCCTTGATAAAAGGGTGATGGGACACCTGAGTTTTATTGACATTGTTGTGAAGATTGAAAATGTATATGTGTTATCTTTGATGTTTTATTGTGAAAGTACTAGTAACATGCTTTTGAACCATGACAGGTCGGGATGGGTGATGTCTTAATTAAATACCGACCCTGTTTGTAACGGTAAGAACTAAGAATATTATTAGCCGAGACTAGGGAGTTTTACTCCTGGTTAGTGGCCACGTGCCACCTTGTAGATGGACGTGGGCCAAGTTAGCAGTAACCGCATCCAAGTTAATGGTAGGCCATGAAATACTTAAGCGGCTGCATTAAAACCAAATGCAGGCCATGAGATCTGTTGAGGTCGCTCGCCCCTTTTATCCTTAAAACTAAATGAGTATAACTGAGATAAGTGTATGACTGTGCTGAGACTAGTAGGGTGTCTGTCATGATATAGAGGAACTGCCTGTGTCTTCCTCACCCCTAAATGTTTTGAAATGAATTTGTGTGCATGTTTTGACAGTTGGGGGGTGGTCGTTACTGAGTTTATCTTATTCTTTTGAAATGTTTTGTTTTCAGGTAAGTTCATGAGCATGGGGAAGGGCTTTTAATTTAGAGCAAGCCTAGTTACAATGAATTAGGCTAGATAGGTTGTGTTTTAATATGGATATTTTGATGTTTTGTAAACAAGATTTGAGAGTGTGTTTTGAATTTAGTATTAAGTTACTCATTAAAGGTTTTATGCGATACTTAGCCTTGCATTCTTTAACAAGGCTAGACTTTTCTGCTGCCACATAGGTTAATATTAGTAAATAAAAGGAATTAGAAATTTCAGGGTGTTACAAAGTGGTATCGAAACTCAAGTTGACTGACCTGAAGGCTCGCCTAAAATATTGTAATCATGAGAAAATAAATCTATAAAGTTAAGGACTGCGTGGAGTGTGAGTGTAAGACAGAAACAGGGGCATGTCTGCATGTGGTTAATTACTGCTGAACGTATGTCTGATTTGAACTTGTCATAGGATGAATGGTACACGTCATTGCGGTTGCATGGGTCATCGCTGTCTCCACCAGAGGGTGGGAAAGAGACCTGAAGTTGATCTAGTTAGCTACCTATAAAGAATTGAGGATGTTATACACGGGCGTTTAGTGGGGGCACCAAATGACTGTTTGAGATTTACGGACAACCAAGTCCTATTCTTTCCTTGACCCTCCGAGGTGACCCAGCATAACATTATAGGATTAACGAGCTCTATCTTAAGACTGAAGTGTTCTATTACTATAACAGGTGTTGCTTGTGTGACTAAAAATTGATGGGAATAAATCTAGCGAACTTAGGGATTGGCCTTAGCCTGACACCAATAATGAGACCCCACCACCCCGACGTGAGGAGGATACTGAGGATAATACCACCATAAAAACCAAAATGCCTTAGGAGAAGCCTGTAGAGGAGGATGGTCCTAAAGAAGAGCCAGCTGAGGAGGGAGATCAAATATATGCTTTATATCATGGAGGTGGAACCTACCCTCATTGAGGAAATTTAGGCCGTTCAGGGCACGGAGCCACAGTTGGGTAGGATCAGAACTGAGGTGTTAGTAGGAAAGGCACCTGGCTTCGTGATTCACAAAAATAGGACACTAAGGTTCCAGAATCGGGTATGCGTCCCTATCATAGAGGAACTCAAGAAGAAAATTTTGGATGAGGGGCACAACACCCCACACTCTATTCACCCTGGTGGGAACAAGTTGTACAAGGACTTGAAGTGAACTTTTTGGCAGAGCAACATGAAATAAGATGTGGTAGACTATATGGCAAAATATCTGATGTGTCAACAAGTGAAGGGAGAACACCGAAGACCTGCAGGACTCTTACAACCGTTGGAGATTCCCGAGTAGAAATGGGACTCAGTTTCCATGGACTTTGTAGTGGGTCTACCACCAACCTAGAGGAAGAACAATGCAATTTGGGTCATCGTAGATCAACTTATGAAGACAGCCCACTTCATTGTCATGAGGAACACATAGACCCTAGATCACTTGGGCCGTCCCTATCTAGAGGAGATAGTCCGATTACATGGGGTGTTGAGTTCTAGTTTCAGATCACGATACTGGATTCCAATCTGAATTCTAGCAGAAGCTATAGGTAGTGTTCGGGATGCGGTTATAGTTTAGTACAACCTTCTACCCAACGACAGATGGTCAGACTGAACGAATGACCCAAATGCTGGAGGATATGCTACGACCATGCGTGCTAGATTTCAAACAAGCTTGGGATAAGCAGTTGGCGCTGATCGAGTTCTCTTATAATAATAGTTATCATTCTAGCATTGGGATGGACCCTTATAAAGCGTTGTATGGTTGACAATGCAGAACCCCATTGTGCTAGTAGGAGATTGAGATGTACTGACTATTGGACCTGGGCTAATCCAGGCGACTACCTAGAAAGTCAGAGTAATCCAAGAACGAATGAAAGCGGCCCAAAGTCAACAGAAGAGCTATGTGGACTGAAGGCACGGACCTTTAGAGTTTGAGGTGATAGACTAAGTTTTCCTTCGAGTGTCTTCAACCATGGGCATCATGAGGATTGGCATGATAGGAAAGCTTATCCCTAGATACAGCAGGCTATAACCCACCACTCAACATGTTGGGGAAGTAGCTTATTGTCTAGAGCTACCACCATAACTACCTAGAGTGCACAACATCTTTCATGTATCATAGTTATATAAGTATGTCCCTGATCAATCCCATGTCATTACATCGAATCCTGTACAGTTGTAAGAAGATTTATCTTATGAGGAGCAACTGATTCGCATCTTAAATCGAGGGGAAAAATAACTCCGCAGGAAGATAGTGCCTCTAGTGAAGGTTCTCTGGGAAAATCATGAGATATCGGAAGCCACATGGGAACCAGAGCAAGAAATGCGATCCAAATACCCTAACTTATTTGATTGATCAGGTGAATGTAAAGTTTTGCTTGAAACTTCATTTAAAGGGGGTAGAATGTGAAACACTAGAAGATTATTTAATTTATTTAGGATTATTTTATTTACAATTAATATAAATTTGGCTGACTTAGAATGCTTGAGCTTGTAGGGGTTTAATTCCTGAAAAATTTAGCAGTATAGTCTAGATGTTAGTCAAGTAGTCCAAACCAAAGGAACATCATTCTCTCGATTTTCTATTCTCAAAAAAATTCAGAAATTTCTGTAAAAAAAATAAAAGAACAGTAAGGGG
This sequence comes from Carnegiea gigantea, assembly GCA_029747015.1. NCBI lineage: Eukaryota > Viridiplantae > Streptophyta > Magnoliopsida > Caryophyllales > Cactaceae > Carnegiea > Carnegiea gigantea. The sequence continues at coordinate 23,786 of JAKOGI010000675.1, forward strand.
GGAAAACCCTAGTATTTAAACTTTCTCTTCTCCTCACTTTCCTCGCAAGAAAACTAGCCCACACTCTCTCTCTTCTCTCACGGCACCCCCCAGCTCTCTCTCTCCCCCGCTCTCTCCCCCTGTCGGTTGTGCGCCACCGTACCGGCTGCCAACCAGCCCGAGACACCGGCCGCCCTCCCTCCTATTCTCTCACTCTCCGTTGGTAAGTTGTGAAGATTAATGCAAATTCTAGCCAAGCATACTAGTTTTCTATTGAAATTTCTTCATAAAATTTCTATATTTTGGCATTGAATTTGATTCTTTTTCATGCTATTGTATAAACTTCAGAATGGAGCACTTAGTTGGAGAGTTAGTACACCCTAAAGTCCCCTATTTCTCCCTACTATTCGTTTCAAGGTAAAAGATTCATTCTTTCTATGGCTTGGATTGTTTTGACAATTAGGAGTAGTAGGATTATGGGTAAAATCATTGTATTGCATGTTTAGGGAAGGGTTCAAGTCAGGATTAAATGAACTCAAGTCGCAAACTTATGATATAGCCACTGTTCGCTACACCCAGAATGTAGCCTAATTTCATGAATTTGCTGGTAATTGTTGGACCCTCCAAAAATTATAAAACAATTAGGGATTATAGATCTATGTGTCCTGTAATTGAAGAATTTTGAATTTTGTAAATCAGAGCTAACACCATTGAGTTATGTCCATTGAACAGTGACTGCATAATCCTGACAGTCGTTGGGTAAGTTTAAGGTTTTGATTCATCTCGAGTCAGTGAAACTCAGATTCTACTAATGGCCATAGAATAAAAGTTGTAGTTCTAGAATTGGCCTTTCTAGAATTCACCATGTAATCTACATCCTCATACACTGAAGAATTCAAAATACAACTTTAAAGTATGCATATACTGTATCACTGCTGATTCATACAGATTTCATTACTCAACTTATTCTCTTCCGCTGCTTTGCTAGCATGAGGGCAATTCTCTAAGCATTTGCCTAAAACAAAACATGAAAAATATTTCGAACTGTGAGCCGAAACTCAGTACATGCATTCCTAAATTGTTAAATGATCATTAAAACACTGATTGGGCCTACTTTACAATTCATTTTAAGTTAAAACAGTGAATGAGATGATTGTAAAACTGCATTACTAGTTATTATCTGATAGTGAATCCCTTGATACTGCTACGATCTATGGATAGGTATACACCTGCCAAGCCGATCAAGGACCTGACCTGAAGTCGCGCGGGTAACTTAAGGGCAAATACCCTATAGATGATAACTGACGGGGTTACTAATTAACTGATAAATCACTGTGTAAACTGATTCATTGATGTACTTACTAAAACATGATAACGTTGATAAATACACTCTGATTTCTAAAGATACAGGCAATGGACATACCTGAAATCTTTAAAATGATATTTCACTTGATAATATTTATGCACAATGGAAACGACAACTAGGCCCCATTTCTATTTAAGAAATGTAGTTATTAATAAATGTAGTTAGTAAACCATGTTCACTGACATAATTTATAACTTTAATGGAAATTGATTAATTAAAAGGCTTCCACAATTCCAATAATTCAATATAAGGCAAGTTAAACCAAGATGATCTGAAAAATAAGTTAGTTAAGGTTATTGAACTTGAAAGATAACAAATTGAAACAAAATAGATCACATGGGAATGACTGAGCTGATAATAAAAAGATTTCAATTGAAATGAACAAAATATGAGTTTCCGATATTTCTGAAATGGACAACGGAAAGTATAATGCTTCTGAAATAGACAATAGAAGGTTTAATACTTTTAAAATGGATGACAAATGGTTTAATGCCATAACGGATGTTGTGAGATTCACAAAAGCTCATATAACACCCTAACTTGGTCCAAAGGATACTGATTTTGAGTTATTACTCTGCTCACTTTCCAAATTTCATTTTCATACTTATTTAACTCAGTTTTCAACCCAAGTAAGCTTCTGTACATAATCAAACTTGTTAAACTCACTACACTTTGTAATTTCCTTGCAATACCCATAATTATATAGAAACTTTTGAAAATATTTTGAAATGTCATGATTTCTATATTCACTCATGTTACCGTTTGATGGTCTACATTAGAAACTGCATTAGAAAATTCATATCTTTCACTCCCGACCTCAAAATAAGATGTAAAACCCCAATTTGAAAAGATCATAATGTCCACTAAAACGTTTATTTAGGATAGAAAGCATGATTCACATAGTAAGGTCCCTAAAATTAGGGTGGAACACAAATGTGCACAATTTCAGTTTAATCTGTGCAGTCGTAGCAAAACCACCATAACTTTTTCCACAGAACTCGAATCAAGGCAATTCAAAATGCATGTGAAAGCTAACTCATTGATCTATCTACACACCAAAAAGTATAAATTTTCAATGATCCAATCAATACCAGTTTGTTTCGTAAGTTCCACTGTTCAAAAACTGCTCCCAGTTTCGATGTATTCTGTGCAGTCTTCAGTAAAGTGGCCATAACTTTGTCTACACAACTCAAAATTGAGTAATTCCAAAACCCATTGAAAGTTAACTCACTGAGCTATCAATCCACCAAAAATCATAATTTTTTGTTATGCTAAGCATTACCAGTTTTGTTTCCAAACAAACCCCTGTGTCAGGTCTGTTTCCCAGCTCTAACTCACATATTGTCAATCTTTTCTTCACATAATCACCTACTAAAATCACTCTTTAACTCATCTAAATCATTATAAACATCTTGATATTTATTACCAATACCAAAGATCATAAAACTTCATTTAAAACAATCAAAATCCATCATCACAACCTAAACTTGCATGATCATGAACAACTTCAATCGTTACTCACTTTCAAGTATAATCAACAACTAAAACATCAAAATAAGACTTGTTTCCATATAAACAACATGATCAATCACCAAAAATAAGAATCAAAATTCAAAACACAATCAAAACAACAAGATAGGGGGAGGATATTACTCACTTTGTGCTTGAAAAAGGAGGTGTGAATGATGTTTGAAGAGTGTGGGGATGTGGCTGGTGGCTGGGGGGATGATCTGGTGGCTGTCCTGGTGGCTGGACGGGTGGTTGTTGGTGGCTAAAAGAAGGTAGAAAGGAGGCAGTAGGGGCTAGCCATGTAGGAGCAGAAAAATGGAGAGAGAAAGAAGCTTTGATGCTTTGTGAGTTCTTTTAATTGATTGAAAATGAGGCAACTTACTTGGCTGAGAATTAAGCACAAAAAAAAATCAGCTTTTGCTAATGTAATTAAGGCTTAATGATGGTAATTAGATAAGCAAATGGGTTAGGAACCTGATGGGCCAAAGTTGGGCTTAAATGTGTTTGGACCCGAGAGAAAATTAAACCGTATGCAATTAAATTTTTCGTAGCTCGAAATTAAATTTTTGAAATGTCATGAAAAATAATTTAATCTTTTAACCCATAATTATCGAGGCCTAATATCAATTTCTCCAAAAAATTGTTTTCGATAAATGAAACTCGAATTACAAAGTAGAGCCCCAAATGAATTCTCCCAACCGGGATGATTAAATGAAATAAATAAATGTGAAAAATTAATAGCATGGTTTAATTAAATAAATAAACATGATTTAGGGTCGGGTTATTACAGTCTTCCCCCCTTAAAAAGTTTCGACCTCGAAACTTATGAAATTTATGAAAACATGCATGGTTAACTCAGATAAGTCTGGGTACTTGGCTTTCATTTCTTCCTCAATTTCTCAAGTAGCTTCTAAGGAGGTATGATTTGTCCAAAGTAATATGATTAAAGATGTCTGCTTGATGATGAACTGCTTAATCCTGAGATCTAATATCTAGATTGGGTGTTTTTGAAACACAAGACCCTCAATGACCGCAATGGATTTGGTTATGACGGTGTGATCAGGATCTGAAATGTACTGCCTGAGTTGCAAAGTAAGGAACACAGAATATGTTATGCACATGTTTGAGTTATATAGGCATATCTGGTAGACAAGTTATGGAAGTCGACCTTTCAATGAACTGATATGATGAAACTTTCTTACACCCTTAATTGATGAAACTTTCTGAAAAACCTTGTTATATACATGAAAGTCCAGGAATCTTCTTCTTTTATCAATATAGCATATCTGTCGCTTTTAATAGGATATTTTCAGGAATCTTCTAACATGTGTCACCTTATTAAATGCTGAAGAAGATCTTCATGACCCATAAGATGATTGGTTGTCAATATCTTCCGTCATTTTTTCCTGATGTTTAATGAAGGATTCTCTGCTAGTGCTATCACAATGTTGACTACTGTGAGTTTCATACTTTCTTCAAATGGAAATGTTGGTCATAGATCATGAAGCACTACAGGCTCCAACATAGATGAGTTGATCCATTGATATTTTTAGATGCTTGCCCATCTATTTCGTGATGATAAGAACTGTAAAAGTTCAATCTAGTTCTAAAGGCTCTTTAAAGTGCTTGCCATAACAGGCTTGAAATCTCTAATCTCGGTCATACACTATATCTAAGGGAATCCCATGACAAAGTCCATTGAAATTAAATCCCTTTCTCAAGGTTTTGCTTTATTCTTTGGAGCTCGGGATCATCATCCTGATTCACTCTAATTTTCTCCATTAGAGAGGACTGTAAGGTAAGTGTCGGCATTTGAACATTCGCCTTCCTGTGCGACACTAATTGAATGTCCAAGTCCTCAAGTTCTCTCAAGAGATTCAGTTGAGCAGTTACTACAGTGTTCATGGTGTGTTGTGCCTTCCTGTTCAGGGTGTCTGCCCAACATTTCCCTTTCTTGGTTGACATTGAATCTACCACAACTGATGTTTCATATAGATTGAGCTTCTTCTAAGTGAAGATATACTTTAGACTCTGATGGTCAGTATAGATTGCACAAGGTATACCTTATAAGTACTATTTTCAAATTCTCAGTGCACCTGGATTATGGGTAAGGTACCACTCATAAGACTTGAACTGTTGGGAGGGATAAGGTACCACTATATCTTCTTGCTAACTTTGTTGCCTGCTTCAACAAATTGGTCAGGAAAGATAATATTTGACAAATCCTTTTTGAACTCGATAATTCCCTGCTAAACTCAAACAGTTTCTAGTCTCAGTGCATTGGTGGATCTTTGGCACTTTGTAACTACTTTCGCCTTTTGCAAATTGACCTTAATCTCATCCTTTGGAACCATATGTCCCAAAAATACCATTGCTTCTAACCAGTACTCATGTTTCTTGTATTTGCTATGTAATTGATGTTCCCTCAAGGTCTGCAACACTATCCACAAATGAACAGGATACTCATCTCTGTCCTTGAAGTATTGCAAGATATCTTTTACAAACACAACCACAAACTTGTCTAAATAGGATGAAACTCTATTCATAAGATCCATAAAGGCCGCAGGGCTATTAATTAGGCCAAAAGGCATCACAGTGAATTCATAGTGACCCAAATATGGTCCTTAGTGTGGTTTTGGGAATGTCTTCAGGTATAATCCTAAGTTGATGGTACCCTGACCTCAAATCGATCTTAGAAAAGACTCCTGCTCCCTGCAGTTGATCAAATAAGTCATCTACTTGGGGCGATGGGTATGTGTTTTTGATGGTGATCTCGTTCAGCTCTCTGTAATCAATACATAACCTCCAGGTTTCATTCTTCTTCTTTACAGATAGGACCAGGCATCCTATGATGGCACACTTGGATGGTTTGATAAATCTCTTCTGTGATAACTCCTCTAACTGAAACTTCAGTTCTTTAAGCTCAATTAGGGCTATAAGATATGGGGTTTTGGAGATAGATTGAGCATTAGGGCTTAATTCAATCTCAACATCAATTTCTCTTTGTGGAGTGGTCCCGGTAACTTTTCAGGAAAACATCTCTAAATTCACAAGCTATAGGGATATCTTCTGCTTTTTTCTTCCTTCGGTTGAATGTTACTAGCATAACACCAATACATAATATATCCTTGACATAAGAGCTCATTGGTTTTCACAACAAAATTTAAAGGATAAGATTTTTCCTTTCTTTGCCCAGGAAATATATTTCTCTCCCTTGTTCATCTCTTGAAATAACCTTAGGGTAATCACAATCTATCTTGACGCCATAAGTACACAACCAGCTCATTTCCGGAATGATATCAAAGTCTGATGGGTCAAAATGAATCAGAACTCCAGGGAATAATATCCCGCCAACTGTAATGGACACATATTTATGAGAGGTAGAACACTCAACTCTAGAGTCGTTGGATAACTTGATTCCATAATTGGTTTCTGCCTCCTTATTCTCAAGGTTTACTTGCATGGTAGATCATGTGAATATAAATGAATGAGTGGTAACTGAATGAATCAATACACAAAATGGCTTTGAAATTGAAAGAGAGTTCCTGTAACTATTGTACCAAAGATGGTGGCTTCTTTCTAACTCAACATATAAGCCCTTCCTACAGCTGCGGGCCTTCGAGAACAGGCAGCAATGAAGTGCTATGGGCTATCGTACCACGTGCATTTGTTAGCTCCCACTCGGCACTCAAGTGTGTTGTGGTTAATTGTTCTACAAATCTGCTCTAAGTGAAACCAAACCCTACGAGCCTATTCTTAACAGTGTGCCACCAAATATTAGTTTCACCAGTTAGATAAAATGTTCCAATGTTCACCCTTTTATCTCCTGGAACCTCCACTCCTCGAATCCATTCTTAAGGTTCTACTGGGCCATACTTTCCACTCTAGAGTCCTTTAGTATGAATCAGCTGAAGACATTTTTCCAAGGGGCAGTGACCCATCAAAATTTCTCACTGACGTAATCCAAATGCAAGGCAAAGATTTTGATTGTCAAACTTAAGCTTTATGCAAGTGATCTTCAATAGGAAACTTAGGTTGAATTAGCCAAAAAGGTTAACACATCGCGTTTCCCTTAGCAATGAATTCCACAAGTTTGATAATACATACAAAGCATAGTTAAGATCTACTTTCTATACAAGCGTGCGACTTTATCATCTATTGATATGGGTGCAACCCAATCATAATCCAACTACTAGCAGCAATTGGGCTCTTAAAAATAGGAAAAGGTGACCAGAACTGAAGAAGACGTAACATGAGAGTGAATGATGATGCAACTGAATGGGGAGATGCCATGAAGACAAAAAGATGAAGCCCCTGGTCAAAAGAGGAGTATCTAACAGTTGATAATCCAACAAGGACAATGGCAGATGATATGTTACCAAAAGGTGCAGTGAAATATTTTCAAGAGCAATGTCTACTTCACAAATGGAGGTGGAGTCAATGGACTGCTTGTAAGAGTTTGGGCAATTTAAGCAAATCTTGAATTGCAATGGATTAAAGCAAAATGTCTCTCTAAAGTGTCCTTGGTTTCTCTTCTATGGAATAGTCGGTAGTCAATGGTTTTAAACTTATGTAGCATAGAACAAGCCTCTCCAAAATCCTACAATTCAGGGGATACTACATCAAGATACCCCACATAGCTCACTTAGATGAAATTCTTGGATTAAAGAAGAAAATATTTGAAATCAATGAAGCATAGTGAAGTAATTGTCACTTGGATCCAAGAAACAACAAAATGACACCCATATGATGAGGAAGCATAAGCTCAAAGTTGTAGGAACCCATTGATTTGAACAGTCTGTACGATCAGACTTCTAGGCTGCATTTCCTTGACCACTGGTCTCCAAATATGCTGCAACATAGGTCATTAAAAAGCTTACTTTATGTACTTTGACATAAACTAACCAAAACATCCCTATCTGATGGAATGCATAAGCTACAAGTGAGCTAAACTCAGATCTTGTACATTAGGATTCTGCCCAGTTTGCAGACTTTGGTTGGTCTAACAGTTTTGAAGAACCAAATGACCTCTAATCCACTTGAAACTTGTTTCACATGAAAGATATCTCCTTAACCTTAAAATTTGGATGGAAAACCCTTGCGTAAATCATATTGATCATGGGCAAAAGTTACTTCAAGGTCGGTCCTTGTGCATTGATCAAAACTGCCAAGTTGATTGAACTTGTGTATTCCACCCATAATTGGTTTTCGCTATACATTTAACCTCAAAATGAGTCAAGGGCATTTCATAGGACACATTTGTAATAACCCCCAACTTTAGGGCTAGGAGTGTTAGTGATTCTTAAATTCCTAGGGCGAAACGAACAGAATTTCGCCTATAAACTGGCCATTTTTCAGGCTTAAAGCCTTACGTCAAATCCCCTGCATTGACTAGAAGTACAAAAGGATATCAAATCAAGCTCAACGGCTACACATCGGAGACCACAACTCTACGGGCCACACGCCCGGAGTACAAGAGTTTACATCCCAAAAATAAACAATTTCAGCTAAAAGGATAACATACCATTCAGATGGGTGGCTCATATGGCGATACCGAGCGACTTCTGGATAATATGGCCATACTTACCTAAATGCCTTAGAGGTACCTTTAACTTGTTATTCAAAATCACCCTCGAGTCTGATGCTTGATATCAAACTATATATACATTATGTAGATCCATTTGACAAAGAACAACATACTAGTAGAATAGGTGTGAGATAAGCAGACATTACCAGTGCCACAAATCTCCAAGGATATCATAATAATCTTCATTCCTCACTAACCGACTTTCTCAGTATCTTAATCCCCATACTCCATATCCCATCAAGAAAATCTCAACCTAACTCTGACACCAAATCTGTAACACCCCAAATTAAACATATTTCACTGTTTATATTCTCCTTAATAAATCACTTAATTGTAATCTGATAAATCCAATGATACCGCCGTCCTAAAGGACAACGCTTGAAGTATGTGTCCCAGAATAACATAGTTAAGCATAACCTCAACCATACACATTCACACATAATCATCCATTCACAATCAGGTGTTAATCAATGTAAAGTTTATAAACCATAGTAAGATAATTCACCATGTAATCTACATCCGCATACACCGAAGAATTCAAAATACAGCTTTAAAGTATGCATATACTATATCACCGTTGATTCATACAGATTTCATTGCTCAACTTATTCTCTTCCGCTGCTTTGCTAGCATGAGGGAAATTCTCTGAGCATTTGCCTAAAATAAAACATGAAAAACATTTTGAACTGTGAGCTGAAACTCAGTACATGCATTCCTGAATTGTTAAATGATCATTGAAACACTGATTGGCCCCGCTTTATAATTTATTTTAAGTTAAAATAGTAAATGAGATGATTGTAAAACTGCATTACTAGTTATTATCTGATAGTAAATCCCTTGATACTGGTAGAATTTATGGATAGGTGTACACCTGCCAAGCCGATCAGGGACCTGGCCGGAAGCCGTGCGGGTAACTGATGGGCGAATACCCTATAGATGATAATTGACAGGGTCACTAATTAACTGATGAATCACTGTGTAAACTGATTCATTGATGTACTTACCAAAACATGATAACGTTGATAAATACACTCTGATTTCTAAAGATACAGGCAATGGACGTACCTGAAGTCTTTAAAATGATATTTCACTTGATAATACTTATGCACAATGGAAACGATAGACTAGGCCCCATTTCTATTTAAGAAATGTAGTTATTAATAAATGTAGTTAGTAAACCATGTTCACTGACATAATTTATAACTTTAATGGAAATTGATTAATTAAAAGGCCTCTACAATTCCAATGATTCAATATAAGGCAAGTTAAACCAAGATGATCTGAAAAATAAATCAGTTAGGGTTATTGAACTTGAAAGACAACAAATTGAAACAAAATAGATCACATTGGCATGATTGAGCTGATGATAAAAAGATTTCAATTGAAATGAACAAAATATGAGTTTCTGATGTTTCTGAAATGGATAATGGAAAGTATAATGCTTCTGAAATAGATAATAGAAGGTTTAATACTTTTGAAATGGATGACAAATGGTTTAATGCCATAAGGAGTGCTGTGAGGTTCACAAAAGCTCATATAACACCCTAACTTGGCCCAAAGGACACTGATTTTGAGTTATTACTCTACTCACTTTCCAAATTTCATTTTTATACTTATTTAACTCAGTTTTCAACCCAAGTAAGCTTCTGTACATAATCAAACTTGTTGAACTCACTACACTTTGTAATTTCCTTACAATACCCATAATTATATAGAAACTTCTGAAAATATTTCGAAATGTCACGATTTTTCACTCATGTTACCGTTTGATGGTCTGCCTTAGAAACTGCATTAGAAAACTCATATCTTTCACTCTCAACCTCCAAATAAGATTAAAACCCCAATATGAAAAGCTCATAATGTCCACTAAAACTTTTATTTAGGACATAAAGCATGATTCACATAGTAAGGTGCCTAAAATTAGGGTAGAATACAGACATGCACAATTTCAGTTCAATCTGCACAGTCGTAGTAAAATAATCATAACTTTTTCCACAGAAGTCAAATTAAGGCAATTCAAAATGCATGTGAAAGCTAACTCATTGATCTGTCTGCACATGAAAAATCACAAATTTTCAATGAGCCAATCAGTACCGGTTTGTTTTGTAAAGTCCACTGTTCAAAACTGCTCCCAGTTTCGATGTATTCTGTGCAGTTTTTAGTAAAGTGGCCATAACTTTGTCTACACAACTCAAAATTGAGTAATTCCAAACCCCATTGAAAGTTAACGCATTGAGCTATCAACCCACCAAAAATCATAATTTGTTACTCTGCCAAGCATTACCAGTTTCTTTTCTAAACAGACCCCTATTTCAAGTTTGTTTCCCTGCTCTAACTCACATATTGCCAATCTTTTCTTCACATAACCACCCACTTAAATCACTCTTTAACTCATCTAAATCAATATAAACATCTTGATATTCATTACCACTACCAAAGATCATAAAACCTCATTTAAAACAATCAAATTCCATCATCACAACCTAAAATTGCATGATCATGAACAACCTCAATCGTTACTCACTTTCAAGTATAATCAACAACCAAAACATCAAAATAACACTTGTTTCCATATAAACAACATGATCAATCACCAAAAATAAGAATCAAAGTTCAAAACACATTCAAAACAACAAGATAGGGGAGATATTACCCACTTTGTGCTTGAAAAAGGAGATGTGAATGATGTTTGAAGAGTGTGGGGATCTGGCTGGTGGCTGGGGGGATGATCCGGTGGCTGTCCTAGTGGCTAGATTGGTGGTTGTTGGCGGCTGAAAGAGGGTAGAAAGGAGGCAGCAGGGGCTGGCCGTGTCGGAGTAGAAAAATGGAGAGAGAAAGCTTTGATGCTTTGTGAGTTCTTTTACTTGGTTGAAAATGAGGCAACTTACCTGGTTGAGAATTAAGCACAAAAAAAATCAGCTTTTGCCAATAATAATTAAGGCTTAATGATGGTAATTAGATAAGCAAATGGGTTAGGAACCTGTTGGGCCAAAGTTGGGCTTAAATGTGTTTGGGCCCGAAAGAAATTAAACCGTATGCGATTAAATTTTCTGTAGCTCAAAATTAAATTTTTGAAATGTCATGAAAAATAATTTAATCTTTTAGCTCATAATTATCGAGGCCTAATACCAATTTCTTTGAAAAATTATTTTCGATAAATGAAACTCGAATTGTAAAGTGGATCCCCAAATGAATTCTCCCAATCAGGATGACTAAATGAGATGAATAAATGTGAAAAATTAATAACATGGTTTAATTAAATAAATAAATATGATTTAGGATCGGGCTATTACAAGAGGGGACTTTGGTTTAGAGCAAGGACGTGATACCTAAGAGTCCTATTGACGATGAATAAGGCTTAGATTGGTTGTACTTTAAGATAAATGTTGTTTAAATATGAACAATTTGATGTTTTGTAAACGAGATTTGAGATTGTGTTTTGAATTTGGTATTAATTACTCATTAGAGGTTTTATGCGATACTTAGCCATGTATTCCTTAACTAAAAATGTGGAGATAACACCCGTTAGGCTTTTCTGCTACCACATAGGTTAATATTAGTAAATAAAAGGAATTAGACATTTCGGTTTGTTACACTAAGGAGATTCAAGATAACTAACAATAGGGTTTGTTTCCCAATGATATTGTGTCAATTGATGAGAACAGAGATGGCAATAATAAAAGGTGGAGAGGTGGAGGGATACTTTAAAGTATAAATTAACTAAGTAGATCGAGCATAAAATATTTATAATGTAAGTTTGATAATATAAAGGATGAAATAATGGGGGAAGTCACCATTAGCAATATTGTAGTTGCTAGCATTGAAAAGTTTAGACACTTGGGCTCTATAGTAGAAAGTAGAGAGGATGTTAATAGGGACATTGTTCATCAGATAAGAGTTGGAGAGATGCATTTGGAGTTTTATGAGATAAAAAGATCCTAGTTGGACTGAAGGGAAAGTTTTACCAAATGGTGATTAGGCAATTCTTACTATATAGCTCAAAGTGTTACAGTAAAAAAGACTCAAATGAGAAAGACGAAGATAGAAGAGATGAGCATGATTTGTTGGATGCGTGGCAATAGGAGATTAGACAGTATAACAAATGAAGGGATTAGAGAGAAATAGAGTCTCACCTATTGATGATAAGATGCAAGAGTGGAGACTCAAATGGTTTGGTCACATCAAGAGATCAAGTGTCAATGCTCCTGTTAGAAAGTGTGAAAGGATTCACATCCGAGGCTTTAAGAGAAGTAGAGGTAGACCTCATGAAAACTAGGACAAGGTTATCAAATTAGATCTGACCCAAGACACAACCCAAGCTAGAAGTTTAAAGTTTTAGAATTAAGGTTACAGACTATATGTAGAATGAATCCATAGTCTTGTATTTGCTATTTTACCTAGTGGTTATATGTTTCTTTGGGCTTGAATTAGAGATGACAACCCATTTTTGACTTTTTGAATCTACTTAGTTTTGTTTTTATTGGTGCGAAATGCCTTTTAGATTAGGTAAACCTAATAATAAAAGCATGTTGCTTAAGTGACTTCTAGCTATTACTGATTTGTTTGTTAGTCACACTTTCCAATCCCTCTCCTTACCTCTACCTATTATTTATTTCATTTGTATATATACTTAACTATGCAGTATCCATTGTTATGGTTTGATTTGCACACTAGCTAATAGTGGAACCCTACTAGCTTAGTTGAATTAGCAAAATTAGGGTATTGCATCTAATTACCTTATTATTTATTGATTTTTTTGGTATATATTATTGCTTGATTTTAACTTTTATTGCCTCAAAATTTCAAATGTGTTTCAAAACTTTTTATCTGGACAAATCAGTTTCTAAAAACTTTTTTGGTGGGTCTCTTGGAATTGATCTTTTCAGTTGTATGAGTGCGTACGGAGGTAAGGACACATACATCTAGATCTTCCCAAATGCCGCAAAAGCGAAACCCACACTAAGAGGGGTTATTGTTGTTGTTGCTGTTATTGTTGTTGTTGTATCCAAATGCAAGAGGATGATAAAGTGCAAGATACAATTACATAAGCAGAGTAGACGATGCAGCTAGCTTTCTATTAGCATATGTTAACCACATATTTCCCAAACCAAGAAAAAACACTCAGCAGGCACCAAACATGCGTCTTTACTCATTATTTTTTAACAAATGCATCGATTCAGTGGCTATTTGGAGCAAATATAGAGAGCCACCTCTACTCCTTTATTCCAACTATTTTAATTCTTTATTTTCTCTCTCTTCCTTGTACCAGTAAAATATGGCATGAACTCAATCAAATTTTCTTAGTTTGGAAGACAGTTGACATTTGCTTTGATAAAAGTTACTTTCAGTGGTCATTATTCAAATAATACAGAAAAGAAGCCCATTCAATTTTACTAATGCATAGTTATTCAAGTTTACTAATAACAACAGCCTCATAAAAATAGTAAATGGAAGTTAAACCTAAATTGCCTAGGAAAAAATTATTTGACAAATATAGGATAATAGTTTAATTTAACACTAACAATCTCAATGTCAATTAATGAAGATTGCAGGCATATTAAGATTGCTTTTCATAAAGACTTTCTTTACTTATATATGTAGTAGGTTTGATAAATAGGCTTCAGGGTGACAATACTATATTTAGGAAGAGAAGAGCCTAAGGATCTAAAACGTATAAAGTTAAAGAGATTATGATGTTAGAACCATCATTTTCTCTTAGCATAGGAAAAATATAATGTGGATATGAGTTTGCTTAGCTAATAAAATCGTTTAGAAATGTTACCCAAGACCTCGCATTGAATACCACTTATATGAGCTTCATACCTCCTTATGATATTGCATTTTAGTTAAAAAAAAAAAAGAAGTCCCTCACATTCTAGAAGATATTAAATTACTAAATTGAGATCACAATTTATCAGCAGTTTAGTACCATGATTCTTAAATATCAAGGGTGGTAAACTCATAATTTATAGGAAATGTGCAAATTTATAATTTTATGAAAAATACTCATTCCTTCTATCATCTAAATCCAAGTAAACCAAAAGGGATAATCATAGGGAAATAGGTTTAGATTTCAAGGGAGAAAACATCTTTCCATAAGATTATAGTAGTCATTTCCGAATGGGGTTTACAAAAATGACTCAATGGTTGTCAACCATACGATTGAATTTTAGGCTAAAGGTACGTAATTAGTAGTGAAAACCATCATTAGATTGCCCACTTCATAGCAATCTCTGCTAGAAATGAATGCATTAAACTTAGAATTTTTGGGACCATGGAAGAGATGTTCTCATGATTTTGTCTTGTTAAGTGAGGTCAAGTAACCTATATACTTAAAATTCAAAAAAAAAAAAAACCCTTAAAGGGTTGTTCCTATGAACGATAAATTTAACTTCGTAGTAATCTACATTAAAATTAGGGAATTTTAACCTGAGCTTCTTCAATCTTCTTTGTCTTCGAGCTTCTCTCTCTCCCCAAATTGATGTTACTGCTGTGCTTTCTCTATAAAGCTTAAGAATCTATGTTTTGATTTTGCTGAATGAACCAATCCTAAGAAGTTCTTGTTTATTTTGTCCCTTCTCACCTACTTTTTGACTTGATATATAAAACATCCTAATTTTCAAATATTCACTATTTTTTATCATCTAGGTATTTGTTCTTCCTTTAAGATCTAAACCGAGTTTGAATTTGCTTCTCAGATACCCCATACTGCATTCTACTTGCTTTGATGAGGTTGATGGTTCTTCCCCATCCACTATCCACTCCCTTTTTCTCCATCATCTCATCTTGTCTCCTCTTGTGCTTTGAATGTAAAGGATGAGGTACATATCATATGCTTCATATAGAGGTGTCATGTTCAAGGTTTTAGATTGTTGGTTGGCTTTGAAGGTAGCTAATTGATTCTCTATTTTCTTTATATTCAGTAATTACTTTATCCAATCCTTTAAATTTCTTATTTTTGAACTCTAGATTATAGAGATATGATAGCAAAATTTGTTTAATCTTCAAGATATTCAATGGAAACTAGGTGATGGCTTGATCAATTTGCTAGACCTTGTACGTGTTTTAATTTTACTTATTTCTTAGACAGGCTGCCCTTTATGCATATACATATGGTCGGTTTCCTTTATTGAATTTTATGGATTTGGTCCCTACCGAGTTCTCACATTTATTTCATATGTAAGCCAAAAAAGTTCCGGTTAAAGGTCATTCTTTCTCTACCCTTATTGTCTGTATCCGAAATTAAGATGGTGATAGGTAAATTCCACAAAAATACTTATATATTTTGATTTTTGGTCCAATATTTGAGGTGCATGCTCTTATAGTTATCAAGATTTTTGTAATCCCTTACCAAATTTGGATTTCAAACTAAAGATTAATTTCTTAATTATAAGTGAAATTCAGTTGCTATCATTTTCAATTTTCGCTCTTTTGTTTTTAATTAAAAGCTTCATCTATGTTGTATGTTTTGCTAATTTAAGATTTGCTTTGATCTTCTCCCCCTTCAGAAAAAGTCTATTTCTGAATGCTAATATACTTTCTAGATTGGCTTCCATAATGTTTCTTGCTATTCACTTTGGTTCTGATGGAAAGTAATTTCCTTTCCGTCAAAATGAGATTCATTTGTTCTCCCTTAAGTACTAAATTTAGCTAAATTGTTTAATTGATTAGATTCATAAGAATGTGCCTAGGCCATGGCTCATTTTAAAAGTGTATGCTTTCGGTATTTTCTTTAATTCAACTAACCTTTATAGTTTAGGATTTAGTATTCTTAGGTTGGAATATCATACCTCTTGTACTTTAGCTTCTAACATAATTTTAAATAAGTTTCCATTACATTGTTGATCAAAATCTAATAACATTCTCTATATGTAGCCAATTGGACATGATCATTTGGTGTGTAATGAAGTATCCATCTTGTTTGATGAATGGGTTATTATTTCTATAAAGAAAATATCTTAACTTATCTAGTCACTTATTAGGAGATTTCATGGACAAGGGATTTTCTAAACATTTTTTGTAACCACCATCAGAAGGAGTGAAAGTAACTTAAGTTTAGAAATTTAGTGAACAAAGGTGAACAGATCATAAAGGTTCTCTCACCTCTATCCTTGTGTCCCCTCCCGAAACTCTAATGTTGTTGTGCAAAACCATTAGCATTGAAAATTCCACCTAGCATTATGCTACTACCATTTGCCACTATGACAAGTTTTCTCTATGTTTTTCTTAAGGCAGGTGATTCACTATTATACATCTATACCCATTCGTTCCATCATAATTTCAATATTCAGAAATAACCATTTTACGATGTGTTATTGTCTTGTGCAATTCAGTTTCAACAACTATGAAGAAATCATAACAGATATCGCAGCTTGGGAATATATGTAAAACAACATCATGCTTGTTTTGATGTTATCATTTTCAATTATTTTTATAGTGTTGTAATCTATTTTTGACAAATGATTGGAAAATGTATAATACTCTACACTATAATATTTGAATGCATAGATTATAATAGAAAATTCTTTGGAAAACTCAATATGATTGTTTTCTGTCTTTAAATCAGATTGCTAAAATTTCATGTATCCACTCTCTTTAACTCTCCCCTGACTTGCAAAAATGGTTTCACTTGTGAAAAATTTTATACTTCGGTGGTAATTTCATCTAAGAATACTCACTAGATTTTATAAAGGAGAATTTTAAAGTTTGACAACACATCATTTAAGGTTCACCTTGCTTTGTCTTTATACATGTGGTGCTACTATAGGTGGCATTCTAGCGTTCCAACCAGAGAAATTGAGTTATTATTAGGCAAGGGTTCAAAATGTCTAGCATTGTTGAATCATTTCTTAGGTTATTGTTGTTTCAGATCACATGTGTTGAGTTATCTATAGCTGAGGTTTAATGTCGATTTTTAGCTATATATGCTCCAAGTCAGTTACTATGTCTTTTTATTATATTAAAATAGTTTCAACTTGTTCTGCTAATTTAGATAAGAGCATGTATTCTCAATTAGAAGTTTGAAGGGCCATGTCAGACTCTGTATTGTTATTCTTTTTATCTTTGTGTAGCTTTGTTTTACTTGTATAAGAGGTTTAATAGATGGAACAACTTTCTGCTATTATTAAGAGACAAAATTTTGGATTCAGATTTATTTTTATTTGGACAATGGATCCATATCACCTTTGACATGTATTCCATGTGTTAGTGCATGACATTGTCATAGTCCGGACCATTTTACCTACCATCTTGAGGAGTTCATGCACAAACTTATATTCATGTTGTTTTTCCTCACTTATAAGGTTCTTTGAGCTACAGGTATTGAAAATCAGAATGGCTGTGATGAGTAACCGCCTCCCCTTCTTGATGTATATAATGATTTTGAACATTTACGAAGTCCTTACTTCACCTAGACTTATGCAAGCATTATCTCTTTTGCTATAGTTCTTTGATTATTTAAGTGACATGTTTTTCTTTCTCTCTTCTTATTCTAGTGCTTTTCATTCTACGCTTGTATGCAAGTTTTACTACTTAGATCTCCTAAAACACGAAATTTCCCCTTTTGAGAGTCCACACAAGTAGGCTTAAACCACAAAGTGCTCGGTCAAGGATTTTCTGGGAAGCGAGCCACCAAAAGATGGGCAAGCTACATAATTTATAATATAGATGGCTTTAGGATATTTTTTTTATCTTCCATTTATGAGATGATCGTGGCCCGGTTTTAATGCCCTACAGTACCTTGATTTAAGCTCTCTAGAGTTCTGAACTTCAACAAACTCTGGTGATAATTCTTATATAAACCTATAAGAGAGATCAAAGAAGAACTTATTCTTCTCTTCCTTCAACCATGTAGCAAATTTATTATTCTTAGAAAAGTAGCCATCATCAGACAGTTCTTTAAATTTTGGTGTCTGCAGTGGAAGTAAGACTTCATTTTTAGTTGAACAAAAGAAGAAGCTAGAAGCGGAATGGTAGTAATAAAACCTCAAATTTCAATGGGCTCCTTAACACTTCATGTGTATTATTATAAAACAAGCTCAAAGTCACAAAGTCAGAGATTTGTTCTTATTTAGACTAAATAGAAATGTTCACCATAAGTATGTATTTAGATGTGAGATTCACCCATTCTCCAAGCATTATACAGGCTATAAGTCTAGGATAAAGTTCCAGTACCTATGCAAATGTTAGAGGAACAACTTTCGTATGTGAATGCCCTAGGTGAAATCAAACATTAAACCTAGCAAATCAATGCCATTGCTAAAACAACATTACAAATGTTAAGGTGCTAATTTAAGTTAAGAGGACTCGCTGAATGCCGATCATGCTTGGAGTGTTTACTGTTGTGCTTCTCTTTTGACTTCTTTTCTATAAGATTATCTGCATGTTAGTGTAGTGATTTCATTCTTGTGCATCTCCCTTAGCAACAAAATGTCACCCACTTCAAGATAATGGAAAAGTTTAGCATATATTTAGATGTATAGAGTAGATAAAATAAGGTGCGTGCTTAAAAAATAACTTGAAAAGAACATCAAGCGAAAGATCGAGCCCTAATGATGAACAATACCAATAGATGCCTAAGAAGTTGATGTTTGTAGGCAATACCAAAATGATCAATGAGGATTAGGAGCTCAAAAGAATTCTTACGGGAGTTAAGGGAGGGTGGGCAAGAACCATTGCGAGTGGATAATAAGTATGCTATCGAAAGCAAAGAATGGCTCATTACATGAGTTGGTTAAAAAATATTAACTTACAAAATGGGTGTCCTTAAGATTCTTGGTATGTCTTGGTAAATATATAGCAAAAGATTTAACTCCTTTTCAGTGTGAATAGAAGAGAACAGAGCCTAAGTTAGCCTAGGTGAGCTAGGAAAAATTGGGAGGTGGAAAATAGAAGTAAGAGCTATTAACATTGCCCTTCTACTCAAGTAAAGAAGCAGGCGCCATATAAAAGAGGGACTCTTAATGGTATGTACCATCAACCAAGGCTTTTCCAATGTCCATAACTAGGTTTTCACATGTAGATCAATCCTCTGGATAGGATAGGGGCCGAAAGACAAACTTACATATTAGACAAGATTCATGAATATTATGTGGACCTGAGAGACTATTTTTGAAGGTAAGAGATTTGATGAATAACGTTGGTAGTGAATGGAACCAAAATATGGTAATTAGGCATGTCGTCTAGAATCACGATAGGTTACAGAGCATTGGTTATCTAATACAGAGCAGAAGAATGATCCATAGTTTAGTGAATCGAGCAAGAGTTTGAGTATGGAAAAAAGAATTAGAAGAGGTAATCGAAAATGAGCAAAGGAAGGATAACGAATCAAGATGGGAGAGAATGAAGGAGAGAGCAAAATAGATATTCTGAACTCACTAATTGTATTCATCAATAGGCCACAATATTGTTTGACCGAATGTATTTTTATAATAGCCTAATTTCCTAAGTAATCGAAAATAAATAGAAAACTAACAAAAAACAAACTCATATTAAGCAAAGCTAAATATGGCTAAAACACTCCTAAATAACTTAATTCTAAAACTTTTTAGAATATTATATATTTTATATAGGACTGTACTAACGTGGAACTAGTGACATTCCCTTGCATTAAATTATTTATTTTATTTACTTAGTTGCTTTAGTAATATTGGTACGTTAAGTCACTTGAACAATTTGATTTTTTTTGTTGGGTATTTCTCAATGTTAGGTTATATGATCAATATGAGAAGATTTAAATGAATCACCTGATCAAGTAATTGGAATTCTCAAATAGTGAAATGCAAGTTTTTTTTTTTTTTGGCTACAAGGTTATAAGTACCACTATCTCACCCTAAAAAGCTTTAGGGGAAAACAAAATTTTAGCACATACTTACAAGAGCACCAATGCTTATTCCGTCAAGGAATACATTGTATAAAATCATTGAGTTTCTTCCCTACTTTTGCTAAATATCCAAGTCTCACCATTATGGTTTCTTTGATAGATTTGATTGCATGGTCCATATCTGGCTTGATATTAACAAAAACAATAACATTTCTTTGGACCCCAGATCTCATATATCATCGTTGATACTATAACTCGAATGATACTATCGATTGTCATTGCTTTATTCATGTTTATAAGCATTTCTATAGATGCTTAGAATCATTAGGCATAAAGTTAGTTTGAACGTAGGAGAACAAGCTGCTACTAACCTCCTGTGCAAACGAACATTCATTTAAGATGTCGTTTGGTTTCTCTTCATAGAGTTTGCACACATGGCAAGTAGTGGACAAACTAGCATTGTAGGCCTCTATCTTCTTCAGCACTTAAAGTTCCTAATGCATAATAACAATACATAAAAGCACTACATGCATGCTTAGGTAGATTAAATGAGCTTCGGACAATCTTAGTCCGTTTAGGTTTTTCTCCATGTTGCAGCAACTACTAATGTCTACTTTTTTATGATATTTGGTTGAATGAAATGCAATGCAATTAACCTTGTAATGTAATTAGGATTACACAGTTTGTGGTCATAACAATTATAAGGTAGTTGTTATTTGCAATATTCTTTTACAGCCAAACAAGATAATGGACCACAATTACAAACTGGTTTGCATTATAAGGTTCTTTACATCCAATCAAACATTACCTTAGTGCTATAGAGACATTTATATTATGTTTCCAAGAATTTCCATCAAACCCTAATTTAATGACCTCCTCAAAGCTTCACTAACCTTGTCAAGCACGAATAAGTAGCTAGCATATGATATGTAGCTTGTGAGTACACCTTTACGTCTTTGTTATGATTGAGTTAACTGGATGGGCTTCAACTTTGACTTTTATTTTGATTCAAATGGTTTCACCATCACTTCTTGAGTTATGTAATTATTGAACTTTGACTAGCCTAGTTTGGGGCATGAATAACACAAATTTGCCACCATTTTATGTTGAATTGATTGTTTCATGCATCTACATTTCTCTTTTCTAGAGTTGGTGTTGTATTCTTTTGATATTTTTTATGTTTGTTGTAGGTTGTGTTATTTAGGGTGTGCCCTTGATCTACCACCATGTATGCAACGCCCCCTAATTAAGCATGTTTCACTGTTTGCAATCATTATTATGATTCCCTCAATTACAACTGAAAAACCCAATGATTTGGGTATTATTGCCGTCCAAAGGACAAGGCTTGCAACATGTGTACTAGAGATAAGATAGTTAGGCATGGCTTTAACTATACACATTTGTACATGATCAAACCATATACAGTCAACTGTTAATTGACATAAAGTTTATACACCAAAGTAAAACAATTTACCATATAATCTATACCTCCATCCATTGAAGATTTCAAAATATAGCTTCAAAATATGCATGTACTATGTCACTGTTGATCCATCCAGATTCCCTTGCTCAACTTATTTTCTTCAACTAGCTTGCTAGCATGAGGGTGATTCACTGAGCATTTGCCTAAAATAAAACATGAAAAACATTTCGAATTGTGAGCCGAAGCTCAGTACATGTGTTCCTGTATTGTTAAAAGATCTCTGTATAAATTGGTTGGGTGTTCGCTCTGCAATTCATTTTAAGCTAAACCAATGAATGAGATGAATATACACTGTAATTGCCAATTATAATCTAATGGTGAACCACCCTAATGTTGTTAAGATCTATGGATAGGTGTACACCTGCCAAGTCAATCGACAGACCTGGCCTGAAGCCACACAGGTAACTGAAGGGCAATGCCCTGTAACTGAAAACTGATGGGGTCACTAACTATGTGACAAATCACGGTGTAAACTGATTCATTGATGTACTTACCAAGACATGATAACTTTGATAAATATGTGCTAATTTCTAAAGATACAGACAATGAACATACTTGAAGTCTTTAAAATATAATCTCACTTGATAATACTTATGCACAATAGGAAACGATAGACTAGGCCCTGTTTCTGCTTAAGAAATACAGTTATTGGTAAATGCAGTTAGTAAATAACTTTCACTCGCATAAATTGTAACTTATGGAAATTGATTAATAAAAAGGGCATCCACAATTCAAACAATTCAATATAAGATAAGTTATACAAAAATAATTTTGAAAATAAATAAGTTAGGCTCATTGAACTCGAAGTAAAACAAATTAAAGCAAATAGACCAAAATGAAATAATTGAGGTGATAATGAAAGGACTTTAATAGATATAAATGAAATGTGGGTTTTTTATGTTTTTGAAATGAATAATAAATGGTTTAATGCCACAAAGGGTGTTGTGAGGTTCAGGAAAGCTCATATAACCCTAGTTTGGCCCGATAGACACCGATCTTGAGTAATTACTATCCCTACTTCTCAAATTTCATTCTCATGCCCATGTAACTCGGTTTTCCAACCTATGTGAGCTTCTATATATAATCAAAGTTGTTAAACTCACTGAACTTTGTAATTTCTTTACAATATCCATAATTATGTAGAAACTCCTGATAATATTTCCAAATGTCACGATTTCTTTCTTCCCTCATATTACCATTTGAAAGGTCTACTTTGGAAAATCCATATCTTTCACTCCTGACCTCTAATTGAGCTATAAAATCCAAATATGAAAAGATTAAAAAGTCCCTCAAAACTTTCGTTCATAGTGTAAAACATAATTCCCACTATAAGGTTCCTAAAATTGGGTTAAAACACAATTGTACATAGCTTCGGTCTATCCTGCACAGTCTTAGAAAAATGGCCATAACTTTTTCCACATAACTTGGATTAAGTGATTCAAAAGGCATTTGAAAGATAACTCACTGATCTACATATTCACCAAAAATCATAATTTTTTAATAGGAAGAATGTTACCAGTTTATTCGTAAATTGTCCCCTGTTTTCAGCCTGTTCATAGCCACAATGTGTTTGTTTTCCTCTCTTTTTTTCACATAATTCCCCTCTAAAATCAATACTTCAAATCATTTAACAAAGCCTTGTTCCTTATCATCATGTTACAAAGCCATTTTCCACGTCAAACAACATATCCAAGATTCATTTTACATCAAAAGTATAAATAAATAACATGCCTGATGCCAAGAATAATTCAATCCATGCATAATTACAAAAATCCTAACTTATGATCATCCAAAATCAACATAAACATCAACTAACACTTATTTCTATTAAAATAACATAATCCATGATCAAATCCAACATAAACCGAAGCTAACGAAGATTAAGTTAGGGTGTATACCTCACTTGGTGATCAAAGGGAGGGATAGAGTTGGTGTTGATGTGGGAGGGTGTTTGGGTGGTGCCTGGTGGCTGGCGAGTTGATGGTGGCAAGGTGGTTGGAAGGTAGAAGATCAGCCAAGGAGGGGGGATGCCATGAATGAAGAGGAAGAAGGATAAGAGAAGGTTGTTTTGCTTTTGGTCATTACTAGCTTGACTTTTTTTTATAATCTTAGCTTATTTTATCCACTCAAAAAGAGGTTTTTTGCTAATGACAATTAGGCATAATGATGGTAATCAAGTTAATTTAATTACACCAAAATTTTCTGGCCACAATTCGAACCCAAAATGAATCGGGCCGCAAATCTGGCCCAATTTAGGCCAAACTTAATGAATTTGGACCCAAATTTTTGTATGGTTAAAAATTAAATTTTTATGACATTTTGAAAAATAATTTATCACCTATTCATATTTACCAGGGCCTAATATCAATTCACCCAAAATTGTTACAGTAAATGAAACTCGAATTGCAAAGCGGAGCCCAAAATGAATTCTCCCAACCGGGATTATTAAATAAGATAAATGAATGTGAAAAATTAATAACATGGATTAATAAATAAATAGAAATAATTTAGGATCGGACTATTACAGCATTCCCCCCTTAAAAAGTTTTGCCCTCAAAACTTATGAGCTTTGACAAAACATGCAAGTTCATCTCAATATGGCTTGCATCTCATCCTCGGTTTTCCCAAGTGACTTCTGAGGAGGTATGATTTGCCCAATGTACTTCGACTAAAGGTATATGCTTGATTCTTAGCTGCTTAATCCTATGATCTAGAGCCTGGTAGGTGGTCTTCAAACACTAGACCCTCATTGACCTCAATGGGTTTGGTTAAGAGAGCATGGTCAGGATCTGAAAATGTACTGCTCGTGTTGTGAGGTAAGGAGCACGTTGTACATATGTTTGAGTTATAACCAGATCTAGTCAACAAGCTATGGGATTCAATCTTTCAATAAACTTGTATGGTCTAATAGATCTTGGCCTTAATTTAGCTCGCAGTTTAACCTCCTTATACCCTTAGTTGGCAAAACTTTCTGAAAAACCTTATCATCTATCGAAAACTCCAAGAATCTCCTTCTTTTATCAGTATAGCTTTTTTATCAGTTCTAATAGTCTATTTTCAAGAGTCTTTTGATGTATGTCACCTCACTGAATGTTAAAGAAAATCTTCATGACCCAAAATATGATTTTGTCATCAATGTCTGTGTCATTTTACCCTGATGTTTCATGTAAATTTCTCCTCTAGTATTTTCATAACATCGACTACTGGGAGTTCCATGCTTTCTTTAAATACAAATGTTGGTCCTAGGTTGCGAAGTACTACAGGCTCCAACTTAAAAGAGTTAGATCCATTGATATTTTTAGATGCTCGCCCATGTGACACCAATTAAACATCCAAGTTCTCAAGCCCTCTCAACATGCTCAATTGAGTAATGACTATAGTATTAAGGGTATGTTGTGCCTTCCTTGTCAAGGCATCTGCCACATTATTTGCATCTCCTAGGTCATATTAGATCTGCAGGTCGTAAACTTTAAGTAATTCTACTCAACGCCTTTGTCTTAGATTGACCTTCTTATGAGTGAAAATGTACTTCAAGCTTTGATGATCAGTATAGTTCTCATAAGGTACTCCATATAAGTAATGTTTTCAAATTTTCAGTGCAAAAACCACAACCACTAATCCTGGGTCATGGGTAGGTTGATTTCTCTCCCTCGTTCATTCCTTGAAAAAGCCTTAAGGTCCTCAAAATCTATCTTGCCCATAAGTACACAACTAGCTTATTTCTATAATGATATAAAGGTCTATGAGTCAAATTGAATTAAAACTCCAGGGAATACTATCCCACCAATAGTAATTAGAACAATTCTATAAGAGATAGGACACTAAACTCTAGAGTTATTGGGCAACTTGATTTTATAATTGATTTTTGTCTCCTTATTTTCAAAGTTCAGTTCCACGGTATATCAAGTGGATGTAAATGAATGAGTGACAACTGAATCAATCAATACACAAAATGGCTTTGAAATTAATAAGAGAGTCCTAGTAACCACCGCACCAAATGTGGCAGCTTCCTTCTTGGTCAACATGTACGCCCTCCAGTTGGAGGCCTTGGAGATGGGAGCCTTTGTCTAGCCTTCAGTCTTCTAGGATAGGTAATAATGAAGTGTTTCAGGCTACCACACCACATGTATTTATTAGTTCCCACTTCACATTCAGGAGTGGTGTGGTTAGCTGCTCAACATTTCCCACAGGGTTTTGTTAAGCCTACAGGACGACTTTTGGGAAGAGTGAGAGTAGATTTCTTCTGGTTAATACTCTCGCTCACAGCTCCCTGTTTGGCCCACTTCCTCTTCTGATTAATCGGGTTCAAGGCCCTCAATTCAGCCTTCACTCGCTCCATTTCAGCTGCTCGCTCATATAACTCTTGATAGGTAAGAATTGATTGACCAGCTAGCTGGTCGCGAATATAGAAAGCTAATCCCTCTTCAAATCTCCTCATTTTTAGTCTTTCAGATGACACAAACCCCTGAACAAACTTGGATAGTTCTGTAAATTTGCTAGTGTACTGCATCTGTTAAGTTTTATTTTATGCATATTTTTTATATGTTATTAATTTAATTTTTTGTTATTAAGTTATCTAATATTCATCGTTTTCACATTATTTAGGAAATAATGGTTTAAATTCACACTCGTGAAAAATGGAGAAATTAAGCTAAAAGAAGGCTGAAGAATCGGTGTGCCCCTATGAAGGTAGAGAGTTAGTCAAAGTGGCCAAGAATCTCATAATGACCCCAAGACTCGGTATCTTACTTGCTCCATAACTCCTCATCTACACAACCACTCATCATCTTCCTATTTTCACTCCATAAACTTCTCCACACCACAAACTTTGCCACACCATCATCACCTTGATCACCAATCCGCAATCATCGCCACATCATCACGCCTAACCTCCACATCTCTCGCCCACCTTTACACCATGCAACATATGATCAACAACTACCCCATCAACCATCTCCCATAAAAATCTCTACCCCATACGGCACCACCATCATATATCATATTTTTGCCATTATTTATAGCC
Source organism: Carnegiea gigantea (assembly GCA_029747015.1). Classification (NCBI taxonomy): domain Eukaryota; kingdom Viridiplantae; phylum Streptophyta; class Magnoliopsida; order Caryophyllales; family Cactaceae; genus Carnegiea; species Carnegiea gigantea. Next base: position 50,554 of record JAKOGI010000675.1, read on the forward strand.
AAAATCACCTTCCAGAAAATACAGCCATGCCTACCCTTCATTAATCATATATCATCCATCATCATCATCCCATACATAGTGACAAACGCATGATCATCAACCCCATCTCCCACCATATCTTATCATTAATGCACCACCATCTTGAGCACCCACCCACGTAAAGAGCATCTCCATCGGCACATGCATCAGCCCTTTTCTCCTTCTTCCTTGGTAGTACTGGGCTTCCACGACAAATCCATCTGACCAACCCCAAGCCATCTCCACTGCTGCTGTATGCCTCTATTTTGTTGCCACTGAGATAGAGTCTTGGGTTTGAAAACTTGCACGGCTGTTTCGGTTGTCATTCGAATCTTGCTGTTCTTTGATTTATTCTTAGTATTATAGAATCAATTTATTTTATGTGTTTTTCCTTTTATTTAATCCAAACATGTTAAATGAATTAATTTGTGGTTAATTTAACATGTCAGGTTAAATTTCATTCCTCTTAACTTGATTATGTGAACTCATGTCCGATTTATGTTTTGAAATAAGTTGATTATTATTCATGCTTATTTTGTTGTTTAATTTTAATATCTTGTGAGAATTTGATTCATTAAAATTGTTATTATGAAGATCAATTTAAGGCTGGTATTGATTAATCTTATTATGACCTGAATTAGACTTTCAAACGAGGACTAGTGAATTATAATTGCTGGTGATTGTAATTTGCTAGGATTAGATGTGTTCAATATTCTAATTAAATTAGTTAACTTATGCTGGTAATAAATTGGTTAATTTAATTAGAAGGGTTTAAATCAAGGGCTGGTCTTAGAGGTTCAACTAAAAATCAGAAAAGAACCACTGATGGGTCTTTTCTAGTGTCTTGCTATCAAAAAAATGAACGACAGATAGTATTAAATTATTAATGATAGATATAAATTAGGACATGGTGAAGCATAATCAGGTCAAGTGATTTATTTGATTTGGTACTTTTAATAATTACTTGTTGTTTTTTTTTGGGATAGTTTCTTTAGTTTGTTTTAATTCTAAAATTTGTAGATTTTAATATTAATTTCATTTACCCCATCCCCCCCCCAAAATAGTACTCTTTTTGGAGTGTCTTAGTAATATTAGATCAGTTATATTTTAATTTTTAGTGTGATTAAATTCTCATATTTATTTTCTATTCTAGTTTGCCATTTATTTCCCGATTTGTTAGAAAGTAGGCTAAAAATAGTCCATTTTGTATTTTGTCATGTTTTATTCAATTTTAGGGTTTATTTAGTATCCTAATCTGCTGCTATTTAATTTGAGAATTTTTGAAAATTATTTCATAATGTTTCAGAATTATTTCATGAATTGAATACATGCAGGTTTTTACTTTAATAAATCTAAAAATTACGTTATTAATTTTTAGTTTTGGTTTTTAGGGTTTTTTTAAGTCAAAAAAATTAAATTCTATAATATGGGTAAATTTATTACTTATTTTTGTATTTAATTAAGTGCAGTTTATTAGTTTTCTGATTTCATATTTTATTTCTGTTTTAATTTTCTGCATTTATCTTCTGTTGTATCTTTCTAAAATTAATTAAATATAATTATGGGAATATAAATTTATGAATTTTCATAATATTAATGGAGATTATCTTCGGTGGTTAGTGATATTAATTTTCTGCCTTTTCTTGTTTTAATTTTTCTTGTTATTTTCTTAGCTAATTGCTTATATTTTTAGTTGTTAATTTATTAATTGTTCTTGCTTGGTTTAAACCCACCCTTTAATAGCTTAGTGTTTTAGTTGTGATTTGGTCATTTTGGAATTATCAGAATCTTAGGTCTAAATTAGGTTTAAAAATCTGATTTTATTTTCTAGGACAATCTTATTAGTTTGTTTGATTTTAAGTTTAAAACTAGTAATTGTTGATTATTTTTACATTTTAGATTACTTTAGGGTTTTAAAAGTGTCTTTGTTTAATTAGGATTAATTCTAGAATTTTCAGATTTTATTTAATAATCTTTTCAGATTTTATTTCTAAACTTGTTCTAGGTTTAAAGTGCAGATTTTTAGTTTCATAAATCTGAAAGTTGAGTTTTTGATTTTATATTTTGTGTTTTAGAATTTCTTTTTAATGTAGTAAGTCAAGAAGTTTATTGTGGATATTTGTATTTTTATTTTTCATTTTTTTATTTGTGCAGAATAATTTATTTTGATTTTCTGTTTTAGATTTCTTCAATTTTATTTTAAGTTTTTGTTCTATTTTCTTATCTTCCAAATATTATTAATTGAATTTCACGATAAGTATACGCTAGGTTATTATTGATTTTAGTAACTTCATTTTAATTTTTATTTTCTGTTTAGCATTTTCCTGTAATTTTCTATATAATCTGTAGTTTTTGAGTTTCTGTTTTTAATTTTCTGGAATAATTTGTTCCTAATCTGAGTGTTTCAGTATTTTTCCTAGGTCCTCCATACTTGGAAATATTTTTCCATCATTTTATATTTTATGTTTCTGAATTATATTTTCTGTTTTGGGTTTTTCTTTAATTTTTGCACTGTTTTCTAATTTTATTGGTTACATTATTATAATCTGATTTTTGAACAGTTTTAGGAGCATTTCTAGATTCAAAATATTAAATAATCTAAGGTAGTAGTTTTCCATATTTTTCTTAGCTTAATTTGGATTTATATTAATTAATTTGGTAAAATTGGAACTAGATGTTAGGTAAATGCAAGAAGTTATATCTCTCTCCGTGGATCGACCCTTACGTGCGCTGTATTACGTGCTAAATTGAGAGTAAGGAAAATTTTAATTTGTTCGAGTAATACAACTAAAGCTTCTAACAAATTTTGGCATCGTTGCTGGGAAGAGATTTGTTCACTTTTATCTATCAATTTTACTAAATTGGTTGATTTGTTCTAATATTTATATTTTCTATTTTTTAGCTTGTTAGTTGATGAAGCTGCACGCAGTAGGAAAGTAGGACCAAACAAAGAAGAGCTATCACTAGAAGACTAAATAGTAAGCGATAAAGAAAGTGAAAATTCTGTAAGTCTTTCTGATAGCTCAGCATCTTCTAATGATAAAATGGCTAATAATGCTACTTTGCATAAGCTTCCTGCTCCTAACCTGGTTATACAGCCCTTATCAATCAAATATCCTACCTTAGGCAGACCTTTAAAACTGAGGGGATTCCTGAGGACCAGATTAGACTGAGGGCATTTTCTTTTGCACTTCAGGACAGGGCTAAAGCCTGGTTATATTATCTTCCCCCTGCATCATTTACTACTTGGACTCAAGTTCACAAAGCTTTTTTAGAAAAGTTATTTCCTACATCTAGGATAGGGTCGATTAGAAAAGAGATTTATGGAATAAACAAATGAATGGGAAATCTTTATATGAATATTGGGAACGCTTTAATAGGCTGTGTGGTAGTTGTCCTCAGTACCACATCACTAATCAATTATTAATCTAATATTTTTATGAAGGCCTTTTACCATCTGATAGGAGTATAGTCGATGTTGCAAGTGGGGGGCGTTAGTGAACAAAACTCCAGCTATAGCTAGGGAGTTAATTAACAACATGGCATAAAAGACCCAACAATTTGGGACTAGGGAAAACCAACTTAGGAGAGTTAATGAAATTTCACATGGACCGTCTATTGAGACTCAGTTGTCTTAAATCACTAATGTGTTGAATAAGTTAGTTACTGGTAGGGCTCAAACTACTGTTTCTTGTAATATTTGCTACTTAGAATGTGATGTTTCTAATGCTTATCCTAATTTATAGGGGGAGAATGTTAATGTTGCATTTCCTAATCAGGGTCAAAGACGGTATGACCCCTATTCTAATACCTATAACGAGGGATGGAGGGATCATCCTAATGTTAGGTACAGACCTAGACCTAATCCCCCTACCTTTAATCAACCATCAAACCAACCCTCTACTCAAGATAAGACTAACTTCCTTCTAGAACAGATGATGAAAGAGATGGATGAGCAGAAGAAGCAAACAGACCTTAAGTTATAGAATTTAGAGATGACTATATAGTAGATATAACAAAGACAAACTGCTTCTGACACCTTAGTTAGCAATCTATAGGCTTAAGTTCAACAAAGAATACCATCCCAACCTTACACGAACCCTAAGGATAATGTTAATGTCATAACACTTAGGAGTGGGAAAGAGTTAAAAGAGCCTAAATGAAGTAGAGAGCTAGAGTCTGAAAAAGAAATTAAGGCTCAGGAACCTGAAAATGACCAAAAGAAGGAGTCTATCATTGTTTCTAAACATGAACCATCAAAACCAATTCTGCCTTTTCTGAGTAAATTAAGGAATTACAATTCTAAGGTAAAAGAGGCCAACCAGAATATTCTAGATGTGTTTAGAAAGGTTGAGTTTAATATTCCTCTTCTGGATGCACTTAGGCAAGTACCTCGCTACACTAAGTTCCTAAAGGAGTTGTGCATCTCAAAGCACAAAATGAAAGGAAATAAAAGGGTAAGTATGGGGGAGAATGTTTCTGATGTTCTCCAAAAGAAGCTCCCTAATAAATGCAAGAATCCAGGTATGTTCTCAATTTCCTGTAAAATAGGGAACATGACAATTAATAAAGCTATGCTTGACTTAGGTTCTTCCATTAATGTGATGTCTAGATCTCTTTTTGAACAACTAAAAATAGCATAGTTGACAAGAACTGGTTTGGTAATTCACTTGGCTGATATAAGTTATGCATACCCTGATGGTGTAATAAAAGATGTCTTAGTTCAAGTAGATAAACTGGTATTTCCTAGTGATTTCTTTATGTTGGGCATGGGTGATGCTTCTAATGATATTCCTATATTGTTAGGCGGACCGGTCTTAGAAACAGCTAAGAGAAAAATAGATATGCATACCGAAACTTTGTCTATGAAATTTGATGAAGATGTAATTAAATTTGATATTTTTGATGCTATAAAATTTCTGTCTGATGAGAATCATATATGTGCACTTGATGTCATTGATGAATTGTCCCAAGATATCCATGACTTGTCATATAAAGATGAGTTAGAAACTATACTTACCATGAGTTTAGATGCATTTAACCATATGTCATATGTCTTGCATGATGAGTTGGTAGCTATGGTTGAGTCTTTCTGTCTAGTGAATTCAATTGAAGAGTCTGAGGAAATTTATTTGACTACTGAACATGATAAATTTCTACCTTCACTTATGTCACCCCCTAAGTTAGATCTTAAATATTTGCCTGAGAATTTGAAATATGTCTATTTAGGGGATGATGAGACACTTCTGTGATCATATCCAGAGCAGTCGAGCTTGAACAAGAAGAAAAATTGGTTAGGGTGCTTAGAGAACATAAGGAAGCATTTGGATGGACTTTGGCAGACCTTAAAGGACTTAACCCAATACTTTGTACTCATACGATCACTTTAGAGTCAGAGGCTAGGCCTAAGAGAGACCCTCAACGGAGACTTAACCCACCCATGATAGAACTTATACAGAAAAAGATCCTTAAGTGGTTAGATGTTGGGGTGATTTATCCTATATCTAATTCTAATTGGGTGAGCCCTATACATGTGGTACCAAAGAAAGGGGGGACAAACGTAGTTCAGAACAAAGAGAGGGAGTTAGTTCCTACTACAGTTCAAAGTGGTTAGAGAGTCTGTATAGATTATAGAAAACTAAACAAGGCCACCAAGAAAGACCACTTTCCTTTACCTTTCACGGACCAAATTTAGAGAGGCTAGCTGGTGGGTCTCATTATTGTTTCCTACATGGGTATTCAAGGTATATCCAGGTCCCAATAGCCCCTGAGGATCAGGAAAAGACCACCGTTACTTGCCCATTTAGCACTTATGCTTTTAAGCGGATGCCATTTGGTTTATGTAATGCACCAGCCACATTTCAAAGATGCATGATGAGCATTTTTTCTGACTTTATCACCAAAATTATGGAGGTTTTTATGGATTATTTTACTGTTTATGGTAATTCTTTTGATGAGTGCATGCATCATCTCATTTTAGCGCTTAGGCTATGCATTGAAACCAATTTGGTTTTGAATTTTGAAAAGTGTCATTTCATGGTTGAGCATGGTGTAGTCTTAGGATATGTTATTTCTACTAAGGGATTAGAGGTAGACAAAGTAAAAGTTGAAATTATTCAGTCTCGGCCTTACCCCCAAACTGTTAGAGAAGTCAGATCCTTTTTAGGACATTTTGGATTTTATCGTAGATTTATCAAAGACTTCTCAAAAATTGCTTCTCCTTTGTGTGATATGCTTGCTAAGAATGCTTGTTTTGATTCTAATGAAGATTGTATCAAAGCATTCGAAGAATTGAAAATAAAACTGACCACCACCCCCTATAGTGTAACCCCTGGAACTGGGCCCTACCCTTTGAATTAATGTGCGATGCTAGTGATAAAGAGGTAGGGGTAGTTTTAGGTCAAAGAGTATGAAGAGTACCCCGTGTAATATGCTATGCTTCTCGAACTCTTGAACATGAACAAAGAAATTACACCACCACTGAGAATGGCTCTAAACCTAGGTTAATTAGATGGGTTTTATGACTTCAAGAGTTTAACATTGAGATAGTAGACAAGCCTAGAGCACAGAATTTAGTAGCTGACCATTTGAACAGGCTAGAGAATGGGGAAAAGGGGAACTCACTTAGTGGCCAGTTCCCAGATGAGACTTTATATGCGGTGACTACTGGTAGGCTCTCTTGGTATGCAGACATAGTCAATTATCTAGTGACGAAGGAATTCCCCACAAACTTGTCTAAAGCAAAGAAGGAGAAAATTAAAGCCCAAGCTAAGTACTACCCATGGGATGAGCCATACTTGTGGAAATTTTACAGTGATCAGATCATTAGATAATGTGTAGATGACAATGAAATTCATTCCATTCTTACCTTTTGTCATTCTTCTGAGAGTGGGGGACACTTTGGTCCTAAGAGAACAGCTCACAAAGTCTTAGAGTGTGGTATTTACTGGCCTTCGATCTTTAATGATGCTTATAAATTTTGCAGGCGATGTGAACCTTGTTAGAGAACAGGTAATCTATCTTAGAAAAATCAAATTCCCTTACATGGCATTTATGTTTGTGAAATATTTGATGTGTAGGGTGTTAACTTCATGGGACCCTTTCCCCCTTCGTATGGTTATACTTACATTCTCTTATTTGTGGATTACATTTCTAAATGGGTTGAACCTGTGGCTTTTAGAACTGATGATGCCAGATATGGAGTACCTAAAGCACTCATCAATGATAGGGGGACATATTTTTGTAACAAAACCTTAGGTGCCCTGTTAGCTAAATATCACATCACTCATAATGTGTCTACGGGTAATCAACTCCAAACAAATGGCCAAGCTAAGATTTCAAATAGGGAGATTAAAAGTATTTTAGATAAAGTGGTCAGTCTAGATAGAAAAGATTGGATCCTTAGGTTAGAGGAAGCTCTTTGGGCTTACCGGACTGCACACAAGACACCTATAGGCATGTCACCTTAACGATTAGTTTTCAAGAAGCCCTGTCATCTACTTGTTGAATTAGAGCATAAATCTTATTAGGATATTAAGTAATGTAACCTAGCTTATGACTTGGCAGGTAAGGAAAGAAAATTACAGTTACAGGAATTAGAGGCATTGAGATTAGAGACCTATTACAATTCTGTTATCTATAAGGGTAAGGCCAAGGCATTTCATGATACTAAGTTATCGAGGAAAGAACTTCAAGTGGACGAAAACGTTCTGCTATTCAATTCTAAATTCAGATTCCTTCCAGGCAAGCTTAAATCTAGATGGCTAGGACCTTTTGTAGTAACCTGTGTTCATCCTCACGGTGCTGTTGAGATTCAAAGCCTATCCACTAACAAAATTTGCAAAGTGAATGGACATAACTTGAAACATTTCCAAGATAGAGACTCTGTGAAGGTCATTGAACAAATCACTCTAGAGGATCCATGAGCTTCATGACGTTGAGCAAACGACTGTAAATCAAGGCGCTGGTTGGGAGGCAACCCAACAATTTCAAGAAAGTTTTTTTTCGCTTTCAGCATCTTCTTTTCTTCTATTCATTTGCATGCATTAGGGACAATGCATAAACTAAGTGTGGGGGTGCAACCTACCTTTAATTTAGGTTGTCTTGCATTTTATTTATACCCATTTTGCATTTTATTTATTCCCATTTTATTTATACCCAAAAAAAAGGGTTAAAAAAAAGAGAGACATTTTCAGTCTTCCTTATAAATTACATGAGTGTGAGTATTTCTAGATTACTTCTTGCTCTTATATTTTTTAAAATTTGTTTTCAATCTTTCTTTGGGTAGGGTAAGTCTATAAGCTGTTGCTTGTCACTTAGGAGGATTTTGAATTTTGAAAAAATAGTGAAGTTGCTTTTACTAATTTCTTTTAGGGGGATGATGAATCTTGGCTGTTTAGTTTTATTGACCCTGGTTGCATGCTAAAAAGAATAGAGGCATTAGGAATAAAACACCACATGAGCCAAATATTGCCTACCTAACATTATTCCACTAAAAGCCCAATTTGAGCCTAATTCCTATATCCTTGGGAAACCTCATTGAATAAACTCCACATAGCCAAATATCCACATGTCTAAACCCTAGGTTAACTGGTTAGGAGGCATCCTCAGTGCAAGCAGTGAAATCGTTATCAAGTGGAATATTCGTGTTATCAAGTGGTGTTTTTCTAATTCAAAGTTGTAAGTACTTTTAATCCAAATCCAAGCCAAAACCTTAAGGTACCGATGTGTTAAGCAAGATAGGAAAATCAATTAAATATAATTTATATTACCATCTTGCCTAAGCATGGCTCAAGGAGAAAAAGTGCAACCAAACTTCCAAAGGTAGAAGATATTCGAAGCAAAGTGCAAGGTCAGGTGAGATTCAAAGGATGAATTCAAAGTCAAAGTGTAGGATGATGCTTTCCCTGGCCACGAAATCCACCCTATCACTGCTTATCCAAATATTCCTACTGTCTCACCTTAAGCCAAAATCCCTTTAAAAGTCCTCTCAGTTGGCACATATTAGAGTAAATAGGGTAAATAATTCGGATTCTTTATCTTGACAAATGAAATTAAAGTTATAATAATAATTATTAAAAAAAAAACTAAGTGACAGCTGCATGTTTACTTTCTTGGCCTACAATAAGTTAGATAATAAATTTTCATAAAATTATTTTCTTGAGCAAGTTGAGTCTAGTTGGATTTTGTGTTCATGTAGGATTTATAATAAGGGTTTAAGGTTAGATCATTAGATAATCTAGGATACTGTTGTATGAGGATGTCCAAAGTCTAAGTGTGGGGGATCAGAATTTGCTAAGTCTTATTTTATCTATATTTTTTGTGTGTTATTAATTTATTTTTTTGTTATTAAGTTGTCTAATATTCGTCGTTTTTACATTATTTAGAAAATAATGGTTTAAGTTCAAACCTGTGAAAAATGGAGAAATTAAGCTAAAAGAAGGTTGAAGAATTAGTGTGCCACCATGAAGGTAGAGAGTTAGTCAACGTGGTCAAGAATCTTAAAGTGACCCTAAGACTCGATATCCCACTTACTCTACAACTCTCCATCTACACAACCACTCACCATCTTACTATTTTCACTCCAAAAACTTCTCCACGCCACAACCTTCTCCACACCATCATCACCTTGATCATCAATCCACCATCATCGCCACATCATCATGCCTAACCTCCACATCTCTCGCCTACCCTTCTATCACGCATCAGCATCATCATCAACCACCCCATCAACCATCTCCCATAAAAATGTCGACCCCATGCGGCACCACCATCATATATCATATTTTTGCCATTATTTATAGCCAACATCACCTTCTAGAAATATAGCCATGCCTACCCTTCATTAATCATATATCATCGATCATCATCATTGCATACATAGTGACAAATGCATGATCATCAGCCCCGTCTCCCACCATATTTTATCATCACAGCATCAACATCTTGAGCATACACCCACGTAAATAGCATCCCCATCGGCGCATACATCAGCCATTTTCTCCTTCTTCCTTGGCAGCACTGGGTTTCCACGACAAACCCATCTGACCACCCCCAAGCCGGCCATCTCTGCCGCCACTGTGCTACTGCTGAAACAGAGTCTCGGGTTTGAAAACTTGCACGGCTATTTTGATTGTCATTCGAATCTTTTTCTTCTTTGATTTATTCTTAGTATTATAAATTAGTTTACTTTATTTGTTTTTCTGTTTATTAATCCAAACATGCTAGATGAATTAGTTTGTGATTTATTTAACATGTTAGGTTAAATTTTATTCCTCTTGACTTAATTATGTGAAACCATGTCCAATGTATATTTTGAAATAAGTTGATTGTTATTCATGTTTATTTCATTGTTTAATTTTAATATCTTGTTAGAATTTGATTCATTAAAATTATTATTACAAAGATTAATTTAAGGCTGGTCTTGATTAATCTTATTATGACCTGAATTAGATTTTCAAATGAGGACTAGTGAATTATAATTGCTGGTATTGTAATTTGCTAGGGTTAGATGTGTTCAATGCTCTAATTAAATTTGCTAACTTATACTGGTATAAATTGGTTAATTTAATTAGAAGGGTTTAAATCTAGTGCTGGTCCTAGAGATTAAACTAAAAATCGAAAAAGAACCACCGGTGGGTCTTTTCTAGTGTCTAGCTATTAAAAAAATAAATGATAGATAGTATTGATGATACATATAAATTAAGGCATGGTGAAGCATAATTAGGTAAAGGGATTTATTTGATTTGGTATTTTGAATACTTATTTGTTGTTTTTTTAGATAGTTTCTTTAGTTTGTTTTAATTCTTAAATTTATAGATTTTAATATAAATTTCATTTACCCCCCCAAAAGAGTAGTCTTTCAGGAGTGTCTTGATAATATTAGATTAGCTATATTTTGATTTTTAGCGTGACTAAATTCTCATATTTATTTTCTCTTTTAGTTTGCCATTTATTTATCGGTTTGTTAGAAAGTAGGGTAAAAATAGTCCCTTTTGTATTTTTTCATGTTTTATTCAATTTTAGGGTTTATTTAGTATCCTAACCTGCTGCTATTTAATTTTGGAATTTTTGGAAATTATTTCATAATTTTTCAGAATAATTTCGTGAATTGAATACACACGGGTTTTTACATTAATAAATCTGAAAATTATGTTATTAATTTTTATTTTTGGTTTTAAAGGTTTTATTAAGTCTAGGAAATTAAACTATATAATTTGGGTAAATTTATTATTTATTTTTTTATTTCATTAAGTGTGGTTTATTAGTTTTCTGATTTCAAAATTTATTTTCTGTTTTAATTTTTTGCATTTATCTTCTGTTGTATTTTTCTGGAATTAATTAAATATAATTCTGGGAATATAAATTTATGAATTTGCATAATATTAATGGATTTTATTTTCCGTGATTGGTGATATTAAGTTTCTGCCTGTTAATTTTCTGTTTTAATTTTTCTTCTTATTTTCTTAGTTAATTGTTTATATTTTTAGTTGTTAATTTATTAATTATTCCTTGCTTAGTTTAAATCCCCCCTTTAATAGCTTAGTATTTTAGTTGTAACTTGGTGATTTTGGAATTATCAATATCTTAGGTCTAAATTAGGTTTAAAAATCTGATTTTATTTTCTAGGGTAATCTTGTTAGTTTGTTTTGATTTTAAGTTTAAAATCAGTAATTGTTGATTATTTTCACATTTTAGATTACTTTAGGGTTTTAAAAGTGTCTTTGTTTAATTAGCATTAATTCTGAAACTTTCTGATTTTATTTCATAATTTTTACAGATTTATTTCTAAACGTGTTCTAGGTTTAAAGTGTAGATTTTTAGTTTCATAAATCTGAAAATTGAGTTTTTGACCTTATACTTTGTTTTTTAGGATTTGTTTTAGTGTAGTAAGTCAAGAAGTTTATTGTGGATATTTTTATTTTTATTTTTCATTTTTTATTTGTGCAGAATAATTTATTTTGATTTTCTGTTTTAGATTTCTCCAGTTTTATTTTAGGTTTTTATTCTCTTTTATTATCCTCCAAATATTATTAATTTAATTATATGATAATTATAGGCTAGGTTTATTAGTGATTTCGTAGCTTTATTTAAATTTTTATTTTCTGTTTAGCATTTTTCTACAATTTTCTATATAATCTGTAGTATTTGAGTTTTTGTTTTGAATTTTCTGGAATAATTCATTCATAATCTGAGTGTTTCAGTATTTTTTCCAGGTTTATCATAATTAAAAATATTTTTCCATCATTTTATATTTTATTTTTCTGAATTATATTTTCTATTTTGGGTTTTTCTTTGATTTTTGCACTGTTTTCTAATTTTATTGGTTGCATTATTATAATCTGATTTTTTTTAACAGTTTTAGGAGCATCTTTAGATTTAGAATATTAAATAATCTGAGGTCACAGTTTTCCATAGTTTTCTTAGCTTAATTTGGATTTATATAAATTAATTTGGTAAAATTTGAAGTAGATATTAGGTAAACGTAAAAATTTATATCTCTCTCCTTGGATCGACCCTTGCGCTATATTACGTGCTAAATTGAGGGTAAGGAAAATTTTAATTTGTTCAAGTAATACGACTAAAGCTTCTAACAGCATCACAGTCATACTATCACTCATCTTTAGTTCCATAAATTATTTCTCCTTCTGCCATTGAACCACAATTGGGTAGAATTTGGCGCTCAGTTCTTCTAGAAATCTATTCCAAGTGAGGTTAGGCCCTAAGAGCTTGTGCTTAGTAGTGTTTTACCAAATATCGACTTCGACAGTTAGATAAAACATCCCAATTTTTTTTTAATCCTCTGGAACTTCAATTGCTGTGAAAATCTTTTCTATCCCTCTAATCCATACTTCTAGCTTCCTGAATCATACTTTCCATCATATACTTTAGGGTTGCATCGCCCACCCTATCTGCTAATTTATTGACTTTATAAGGGATTTCGGAAGGTGTTGGGGCCATTTGTTTTGTAAGCTCTGACACCAAGGTCTGTTAATAGTTAGAGTTTCCATATTGCTAACCAATTCAGGAGGGATTGAGGGCATTCTACTAAGCATTATTGGCACAGTACACAAGACTTGATCACCTGAACCCTAATCATGATCTGAATTTTCTTTCATATGGGTTTCTGTATTGTTTTATGCATATTTTGATATTCTGACTATCCATTCAGTTGAGTAATTTAGTCAACCGACTACAACCAACATATAAGATACACATATATAATAGATACAACTAGCATGGCCCAAGTATTATTAAAATATAACACAAAACTTCATTATATCATTGACATAATTGCGCACATATATACATATACATAGTTCCACGAAGAATATCACATCCAACTAACCACCCAAGGTCGACCTTTACACCCACCTCCTAACTAAAACACTACTTGGCCCCAATAGAATAAGTCCGCCACATGCCCAGAAGTAGGCAGGACTAGTCAACACATCGAAAAGACCTGTCTAACTATATATAATGTCATAACCTGCATAAAATTCATCTATCAAACTGGCTATACTGTATGCATGTTGGCTCAAAAAGTAATCTATCTGAGATGTCAATATATAATATAAATTAATCTAATGATCTCTAGATGGATCACAGTCTAGGTCAGACTCATCCCCATGCTCCCTAGATGGATCATAGTCTAGGTCAGACTCATCCCCACGCTCCCCACCCAAGTCAAAACTGTTGTCTAAAGTACCAATCTCTGCATTCTCATCATTATAATCAAGCTGATGATCCTTCAATTCTGGGTCCTTCTCTGAGTCTTCTATGAGGTCACCATCAAAGCTAAACTATGGTGTATCAGAAAGATCTATAATAATGTGGACCTCATTTGATCCATAGATACAAGGATCCCCTCTCTAGGCTCCAATGGCTTTAGGTTGTCAGGTGGCTGAGGAGTGCTCAGTGTAGGTGGTGATGGTGGGAGAGATACAAAGTGTAATGAAAATATATACTGTAGAATGTCCATGTTATTCCCTCTCAGCTCAAACTCCTCCCTTAATAGCAGTTCAATGATAATGTTAGCCTAGGCCTCGGGAAACTGAAATCTAGGTTTGTTACATCCCAAGGCTTGAGTCATCACAAAGTCATGATATCGGGTCCTAAACTCGACCTAGGGGCCAACTGTAGATAAGGTCCACAACAACCTACGTGTATGGACCAGAACACTATGGAACTCAGAAATGAGATCTGAAGGTGGGCTACCATACTAGCATATAGTAAAGAGATGTGAATGATCATAGAAGTACCTGACATCATATTCAATGCATATGGATCCATCTAATAAAGAGGAACATAAGTGAAGAAAATAGGAGAGATAAATAGGCATTTCTACAGTCATAAATCTCTAATGTCATAAATCTCTAATGATATGTTAATAACCTCCACTAACCAACCTTCTTACTGTCCCATCTCTACTCTCCATACTCCATATCCCGTCAAAGAAAATCAACATCGCTCTGATACCAAAACTGTAATGTCTCCTAATTAAACATGTTTTATTATTTGTAATTACTATTATGATTCCGTCAATTACAACTGATAAACCCAATGATCGGGGTGTTACCTTCGTCCAAAGGACAAGGCTTGCAGCATGTGTACTAGAGATAACATAGTTAGGCATGGCTTCAACCATACACATTCATGCATGATCAAACCATATACAGTTAACTGTTAATCGACAAAAGGTTTATACACCAAAGTAAAACAATTCACCATATAATCTGCACCTCCATTCATTGAAGATTTCAAACCATAGCTTGAGAATATGCATGTACTACGCCACTGTTGATCCATCCAGATTCTCTTGCTCAACTTATTTTCTTCAACTAATTTGCAAGCATAAGGGCGATTCACTAAGCATTTGCCTAAAACAAAACATGAAAAGCATTTTGAACTGTGAGTCGAAGCTCATTACATGCATTCCTGTATTGTTAAAAGATCTCTGTATAAATTGGTTGGGCGCCCTAAACCAGTGAATGAGATGAATGTAAACTACAATTGCTCATTATTATTTGATAGTGAATCCCCCGATGTTGTTACGATTTATGGATAAGTGTACACTAGTCAAGCCGATCTAGGGACCTGACCTAAAGTGGCACGGGTAACTGAAGGGCAATGCCCTATAATTGATAACTGACAGGGTCACTAATTATGTGACAAATCACTGTGTAAACTGATTTATTGATATACTTATCAAAACATAATAACTTTGATAAATACGTGCTTATTTCTAAAGATACAGATAACTTGAAGTCATTAAAATGCAATCTCACTTGATAACACTTATGCACAATGAGAAACGATAGACTAGGCCCCGTCTCTACTTAAGAAATGTAGTTATAGGTAAATGTAGTTAGTGAACAACTTTCACTCCCATAATTTGTAACTTTATGAAAATTGATTAATAAAAAGGGTATCAACAATCAAACAATTCCATATAAGATAAGTTATACTAAAATAATTTTGAAAAATAAATAAGTTATGGTCATTGAACTCAAAGTAAAACAAATTGAAGCAAAATAGACCAAAATGAAATAAATGGGTGATAATGAAAGGACTTTAATGGATATAAATGGAATATGAGTTTTTGATGTTTCTGAAATGAGTAATAAAAGGTTTAATGCCAAGAGGAGTGTTGTGAGGTTCATAAAATCTTATATAACCCTAGTTCGGCCCGATAGACATCGATCTTGAGCAATTACTCTCCCCACTTCTCAAATTTCATTCTCATGCTCATGTAACTCAGTTTTTCAACCCATGTGAGCTTCTATACATAATCAACGTTGTTGAACTCATTGAACTATGCAATTTCTTTGCAATATCCATAATTATATGAAAACTTCTGATAATATTTCCAAATGTCACGATTTCTTTCTTCCCTCACATTACCATTTGAAGGTCTACTTTGGAAAATCAATATCTTTCACCCCCGATCTCCAATTGAGCTATAAAATCCCAATATCAAAAGATTTAAAACTCCCTCAAAACTTTCATTCATAGTGTAAAACATAATTCCCACCTTAAAGTTCCTAAAATTGGGCTAGAATACAACTGTGTACAGCTTTGGTCAATCCTGCGCAGTCCTAGAAAAATGGCCATAAATTTTTTCACAGAACTCGAATTAAAGTGATTCAAAAGGAATTTGAAAGATCACTCACTAACCTATGTATCTACCAAGAATCATAATTTTTCAATAGGAACCATTTTACTAATTTATTCGCCAAGTTTCCCCTGTTTTCAACTTGTTCACAGCCACACTGTGTTTGTTTTCCCCCTTTTCTTCACATAATTCCCCTCTAAAATCACTCCTTAAAATCATTGAACAAAGCATTATTCCTTCTCGTCATTTCAAAAAGCCACATTACTTAAATTTACTCCATAATCATCTTTATCAACTTTTCAATTCTTCTCTTTTTCAAAAACACTAAAAGCGCATCCATAATCACACTTATTTGCACATATGAGCTAAGTAACCTATTTTAATCCATTTAAGAAATTTTCCATAATTCAATGCTTTATGATAACTCACCTCAAGTCATTTTATAAGTCAAATAACATATCTAAGATTCATTTTTAATCAAGGTATATACAAATAACATCACATGCTTGATGCCAAGAACAATTCAAACCATGCATAATCACCAAAATCCTAACTTATTATCAACTTATTTTTGCACTTAAACTCATCCAAAATCAACATAAACATCAACTAACACTTATTTCTACCAAAATAACATGATCCATGATCAAATCCAATTATAAACCGAAGCTAACCAAGATTAAGTTGGGGTCTATACCTCACTTGGTGATCAAAGGGAGAGATAGAGATGGTGCTTGATGTGGTAGGGTGTTTGGGTGGTGGCTGGTGGTTGGAGGGTGGATGGCTGGTGGTGGCAAAGTGGCTAGAAGGTGGAAGATCAGCCAAGGAGGGGGGATGCCATGAATGAAGAGGAAGAAGGAGAAGAGAAGGTTGCTTTGCTTTTGGTCATTACTAGCTTGACTTTTTTTTTTTGATAAGCTTAGCTGATTTTATCCACTCAAAAAGTGGCTTTTTGCTAATAATACTTAATCATAATAATGGTAATCAAGTTCATTTAATTACATCAAAATTTTCGGGCCACAATTTGAATCCAAAATAAATCGGGCCTAAATGAATTGGGCCAAACTTAATAAATTTGGGTCCAAATTTTTGCATGGTTAATAATTAAACTTTTATGACATTATGAAAAATAATTTATCACTTATTCATATTTACCGGGGCGTAATATTGATTTATCCAAAATTGTTACAGTAAATGAAACTCGAATTACAAAGGGGACCCAAAATGGATTCTCCCAATAGGGATGATTAAATGAGATAAATAAATGTGAAAAAATTTAATAATATGGACTAATTAAATAAATAAACATGATTTAGAGTCGAGTTATTATAATGTAGGTTGTTGGGACAAGTCTTTCTTTTTATGTGGCATATTGTATTTATGATGGAGTTGTCCTTTTCGTAATGAAGATGCATGCTATAGCACTCCATAAGGATTATGGTGTCATGCTATTGCAAGGGAACATATCGTATTCTTATAATGCTCATTGTGATTTAAATTAACTAATGTGGAATGTTTCTTCTCATTTATAGATTACAGTTGTGAACTACTTCATATATGTTTTAACTATTATTTACAATTTGCAGAGTTAAAGCTCTTAGTGATCACTTGATTGTCACACCAATCACAATAGAAGAAATAAACATACGAGATTATGCTTATTTTGAGGAACTAAAAGCCATAGAACATTTTATAAGTAGAAAAACTGCAACAACATAAAGAAAATGCAGAAGAAGAGGTTCGTTAATTTTGTATTGTAATTTAAAGACCTATGGCATGAATTTGCTCTTTTTTTTATCATCTTTCTTGCTTTATAGGATGATGTTAGACTTTGTTATGGTTTGCAAATGATGACCAAAGTCATACTATGATAGACTCTCTTCATGCCTCTTTCCTTTGCGGATGATTTATTTAGAATTGATTACAATCCACAATAACTATATGTTATTAACTTTTTCTCCTTTCAGAACTTATTGATATTCGTTGTTTTCTTGTTTGAATCTCTCCATAAGTTGGGTTTGATCAATTTCTCATCCTCTAACTATGGTCTTTTTCAAAATTATTCCATCCTTCCTTGCAATTTCAAATTATATTGAATTGAGATGGAAAGGGCATCTTTGTTATAGAGGCACTATGCAAAGTATAGGGAAAATTCTATATCAATGTTTTATGCATAAGTCTTATTGCCTATTTCAGCTTGTGTCCTCATATATGTTTGTCCATATATCTGAAAAGTAAGGGGCCAAGCACAATGGGCACAATCAAACACTAGTAATATTGTACAAGCTTGATGACCACTTATTAAATAAGACAATTTATAATGAAATTAAAGTGAGTGAAATTAATAAATTTTTAGGCCACTTTATTATAAGCATATTTTTATTCTTATTGAAAACAAAGGGAGGACCTCTTCTAAATCTTCACAAGGATATTATTGGGGCCTGATTCTTCAGCTTCATTAATGCTCTTTAATCTCGTCCTTGGGTTGGACCTAGAGTAATCTTGCCCCTCCCAATAGCCTTGCTCATTACTTTGAGAATTCTCAAACCTTTCCACATTAAAGAACATATAAAAAATAGTTTTGCCATATATACTATATATTATTATCCTCAACTAGGACCTTACCATCTTCTTCTTCAATGCACCTTGCACTACCCAAATCTCTTGTTCTTTTTTCCCTAGCCCTTAGTAGCTTAAAGAATTCCTTCTCCCCTTCCTTAGACTATGGTTTTTGATATAACCTTTCTTCAGTAGTCTTTTTGGCTATCGTAATTGCTTTCTTTAGTTACCTTTCTACCATCTGTACATCCTTCTATTAACCTATTTTTGTTCCTCCATTTCACTAATTGCATCAACTTTCCAAAAGTTTCCCTTTCCATTATTGTAGATAAAGCATTTGCAACCAAAAGCTCTAAAGCAAGAGATTTTGTGCTTTTTACCTCTGGATAACTTATGAGGAGTTTTCTTCAAGATGGTTTTACTTAGGTATTTACTGAGAATATTGTTGGCAATATTTATATCTAAGATGGTTTTGATTAAGTATTTATTGTGAATAATGTTGGAAATATTTATATCTACAACCCAGAAGCACTTGGAAGGATCATTCTCACAAAGCATTGCTCTAGCAATATCTGCTGAGTTTCTGTTACTCCTTTCACCCACTTCATATTGGAGTTAAGTCTTTGGTGCTAAGAAGTCGTGTGATATTCCAAATTGATCACAAATTTTAATAAATTCTCCATTAGACCTAGTTCCATGATCAATTCTTACAACTCGAATTAATTGTTCTTAAGTGTTCTACACCTATGTATAATGCTTGGCAAACACTTTAAAAGTCTATGTTTTATCTTTTAAAAAAAATGCTCAAGTAAATTGCGAATAATCATCAACTACAACATAAATATATTTACTAGTAGCAAGCCTTTTCAATCCAATAGGACCATATAAATCCATATGTAACAATTCAAGGGCATTTGGAAGTTGAAACAACTTTCAGGGGATTCAATGAAGCTCTAACTTGTTTTTGTTTAACACATGCACTGCAAACTTGATTTTTATCATACTTATGTTTAGAAGGACCTCTTATCAAAGCATACCTAGGTAATTTTTCAATGATGCACATATTGTCACATCCTAATCTTCTATGCCATAACCATACATCATCATTGACAACTCTAAAACATACAAGATCCTTGGAATCAACATGATCAAAATTGATAGCACGTACATTTCTAACTCTAGATCTAGACAAGGTAATTTTTTTGGTTTTAAGGTTAAAGACTTCAAATTAATAAGACTTGAAAGTAACTTTGTTTTGCTTATCACACAATTAAGAAATGCCAAGAAAATTAAATTTTAGACCATCAACTAAGTAAACAATCTCAATTAAATTAAAAGGATATTTACCAACTTTTCGAACTCCAATGGTTTTACTCTTCTTTTGTTTCCAAAGGTCGCCTTACATTGATTATATTCTTTTGATTATTCAAGTTCATGAAACATTGTTGCATCATTAGTCATGTACCTTGAGCATCCGCTATCAAGGTACCAAAAATCAACATTTGACTTAAAGCATACCTACAAAATATATATCAAACCTTTCTACTTCCCTGGACTGAAAATCTACCCGTATGATCTATTACTATGTTTAAGGGCCTTGTATCCTTGGGCACCCAAATGGAAAAATAATTTGGGACTGCCTCCAATGTGATTTTAGGCCACACAAAATTGTTCTACCACTATATCTGGTTAGAATTACCTTAGTATTCATTCCTTATTCTTGAATGATGAAAGTGTTTTTGAAAAAAAAAATTCACAATGCCTTGAACTACTTTGACCTTCATGGGAGGTGACTCCTTAACAAAGAAGTGTTAGTATAAGTTATTCTTTTTGTTAGGATTATATCTTAGGCCTTCCATTAAAGGGCACACTCTGAAATCCGAGTAATTTGTCTGACTTTTCTCATCCCTTGGTGAGTTTTTAAAGAGATTTTTGAAAATCATCACGCTGAGCTTTTAGCTTTTTAATCTCATCTTTAGCTTCATGACATTTACTAGTTGGCACAGTGTTAAATTTGAAACTATGCTCATTTTTACTTTTCCACTATGGCCTTTTCCTTCAAAGTTTTAGCCTCATTTTCAGAGTTCTTGAACTTCTAATGGAGTTCATCATAGAGTTACAAATGTTGCTTGTTATCTTCTTCCCAGGATTTGTATTTTTTATAATAATGAGCACATTCATCGTACAAACTTTCTTTTCATATTTTAAAAGACTAATTTGTTCATTCAGAAGCTTAACCTTAGAAAGACATTTTTATTCAACATTCACATCTTGCATAATGCTAATTAAATCATATATGGACATTTTGGAGAAAGTAATTTTACCTGTCTGCTGGAGGTGCCTTCAACTTCCCTAAGCATAGACTCACAGTATCCTGTGAATTTAACTATTTCTTCTGTTTCTTAATTATTTACCATGAAGCATAGGTTGCTACATCCTTATTCACTCTAACGATCACTAAATTTACTGTCACTCCTTACAGCCCCCTAAAGCCATTTTTCCTTTACCCTTGAAATTCTTCGTTTCAGCTTTCTTTTATAGGGAAGGGCAATCTTGTGTCATGTGACTTAGCTAACAACAACCAAATAAGACAATTAAGTTAGAGTCAAGGCCTTAAGAGAAGAATTTTATACCTTTGTTGCATTTTGAGTTTGACCCTATGGGAAGCTTCTTGAAGTCAAAGTCCATCTTTTTGAGCATTTTATGAAGCCTCTAGCTAACATGAAAATCTCATCCTTAGAACCTTTATGATATACATCATCTCAACTTTTAAGGTCTTTGATTGCAGTTTTGAAGGTTGTCCCTTTACCTAAGGATTCTTCTTTCTCTTCTTAGAGTGGATCTCTTAGGTTAGAAGTTTTCCCACTAGATCCTCCAACTTTAAGACCTTCACATTCTAAGCCTCTCTACGGCCATGACCTTGGCTCCCCATTGGTTTGTTAAGAGAATCCTTACCAACTTCCTTACCATTTCTTCATTTGAGAAGACTTTTCGAAGAGATTTGATGTTTAAGCACTAAACGTGAACATTTAACTATTTCTAATCACTTAGTTTTTCATCATGCTCAAGATTATTTTTAGTCTTATTTGGTTTTGTGCATTTGTGCAGAGAATAATTGTTTGATGAAATATTAACAAATACACAGGAAAAGAGAATAAGGAAAAGATGATGGATAGGAAAAATACCACTCAGGTATGGCAATTAAGACTAATTCTCTTACAATTTGACAAGTTTGAAAACATGGTGTGCAAGAATTTAACAAGGAAAAATTTTAGCAAATCTAGTGCAACTTCGAAAGCAAGGCGGTGGATTGCAATTTGGAAACCAATTAGAACTTGGAAAGTAAGGTGAAGTGGTGGCTTGGAAAATTAAAAAAATTATAATTTGGAAAGCTTTGGGGGCTAACTCTAGTGTAAATGGAGATCTTAGATACCCTCATCAAATCATTAATTGTTCCCAGTTTTAACTTAGTTTTAGTTTAGATTTTAGTAATAGACTAGTGTAATTCTCTCTCAGTACCTTTGATTCAAGCACTTTAGTTGTAATTCAAGTTTACATTTTGGTTATTCAATTCAATTCTTCTTTTAGTTCTTTCTCTCGATTTATTTCTGGTAATTTCTTCTCTCTCTCTCTCTCTCTCTCTCTCTCTCTCTCTCTCTCTAATTCAAGCACTTTAGTTGAAATTCAAGTTTACATTTTGGTTATTCAATTCAGTTCTTCTTTCAGTTCTTTCTCTCAATTTATTTCTGGTAATTTCTTCTCTCTCTCTCTCTCTCTCTCTCTCTCTCTCTCTCTCTCTCTCTCTCTGGCTTCTCTTACAAATTATTGTTTTCTTATTCGCTATGCTGATTTAACTAGTATTAGTTGCTCAGTTTAATTATATTAAGGTTACATTTAATTGTGCAGGTTAAATGATCTCTGTTTTCTTGTTTATTGCTTTTAGCTTAGATATGATGGATTAATAGTTAGTGTAGTGGACTAGATTCACCCTCTCTCTGTGAATTCGACCCTTAAGTACTATGGCTGACAACTATACAATTGGTGTTAAAATTTTAGCTTTATTTTGGATCACACATTTGAGCTTGTTGATGGCGTTAGTGAATCTAATGTACATCTCCTTGACACTTTCATTGGGAAGCATCTTGAAAAGATCATCTTGTTGTATATAGATGCTTATCTTGGATACTGTGGCTTGGCTTGTTCCTTCATAGATGGTTACTATGGTATCCCACACTTCTTTAGTTGTTTCATAAGCAAAAATCTTATTAAACTCGTTAACATCTAAAGCACAGTATAAAGCATTCAAGGCCTTGTAATTTCATGTCATGCTAGTTAATAGGCTTCTCCAGCTCTCTAGTTTTAGCAATATGCATAATTTGGATTACAGCCCTTAACAAAATGTTATATAGCTTATAATCTTGATTAATCAACCAGGTCTACATTAATCTCTTTCAATGAATAAAGTTAGAGCCATGGAATAAAGGAGGTCTAGGCATATATCTACCTTGATTAATTTCAGCCAGTCCTGAGAGAGAAATTGATCTTTACTCATTTGGTAATTAACCCACTAAAAGTGAGACTACATCTAACACTAATAGGCTATCTCGTGTAAGCTAAGTCACCTTGGTAGTGGGTGAACAAGGTGACACTAGATAATAGCAAATAAAAATTTGAACACCAAAATAAAGTAGAAATATAGCAAATTCGAGAGTGTTGAACAACATATAAGGGATAATAAGTAGAACATAAGTAAAATATAATATAAAGTACAATGTATTTGTTAATGAGATTCGGCCCCTCAACTAAGTATGTCCCCACCTAAGGACCCTCTTTAGGATTCTACCAACTTGTTTTAATCTGCTTTGAGATTACACAACCGTATATCAAGAACATTGACAATGTATCCTTCAAGAATGTCTTGAAGTGATTTCTCTTAAGTCCCCGCTTAGAAATATGACTTTCCCAATCAACCTGAAGGGGATTAAGCCACCAAGTTCAACCCACTCCATCATGTCAAGGTCTTAATACAAGTGGGCGACATGATGAGTCAAGGAGATAGGGCAGAAGGAGTTGATCCTCTAAGATCATTATTGACTTAGGCCTTTAAGGGAGTGTAAGCAAGCTTAGATGGGTGGAAAGACAGTTATTAGCCATAAATAAGGATCTTAGCTAATTTTCTCCAATGCTACTTCACATTTACTTTTCTAATTTCAGGGCATAAATTTTCTCCTACTTTTAGCTCCGATTTGAAGGGACAAACAGGCTCTAAGTTTTCCAAAACTTTACATTGATGGATAGGATCGAATGTATATTTTACAACAAGTAATTGTACACCTTTAGATTCCGAGTGCCAATAAGGTTGTCTAGCAAAAACCAAGCAAGCACTAAAGTAGATCTGGTTTTGTACATTTTCAATTATGAGCGTCGCTGTGAAATCAAATAGGTGCAATTAGAAGCTAACCTTTTATGGGTAATTCATAGACATCCATAGCTAACTCCTTATTGAATATAATCACCAATTTCATTAATTTAGGTTGGTTGAATATGCCACAAAGTAAGAACATATGCAGAAAAATTTTAGCTCTTGTAATTTAGCTAGTGGTGTCCCCTTTTTTTGGTTTTGGTTTTACAACTAGCTATATTTTTTTAAATTTTTGGTAATTCTATTGGTTGTTTATAAGCTTGGAGAGAAGGGCACCTAATTATAGACTGGCTTGAACCCTTACAGAATTCTCATATTTGAAATTTTGAATGAAATGAGCTTATTGCTTATTCACTATCTACAAACCCTATATTTCTTTATCTCTCTTAGAGAGTGATCATTGTAAGCCTTCCCTTTATTTCATTCCGTGATGCATAGGTTCTGGAGGGTTGATTGCTGGGTTTATTTGTTCAAGTTAAAATAAGCTTTTGCGAGTTTTTGAATATCAACTAGTTACTCTTAAGTGTTTCCCTTAGTTGTTCTTGTAGGTTTGCAACCCTCTAGAGAGTGATGAATCTAAGTTTTATGCATTTATTTTACCAAAGGATTTCCCCCATGGTTCAAAACCTTTTGTTTACAAGAAAGATTCTTCCAACCCTTTTGTCTTACAGGAAGTATCAAAGTGTGCATAAAGATTATAATGATTTGAATTAATTGCTCAAAAGTACATGTACACTTACAAGATGAGTTGAGTTCTTTTTGTTTTGTGTGGTGCACTCTTCTTTTTCATCTGAGGTCTCTATTTGTAGGCCTTGAGAACTAGACTGTTGGAGCTAGCTAAGGAAAGTAGCCATTGGATGCCTTTGGAATATTTTGTCGATGCTTCCCTATAATAGCTACCTGGTTCAAGGGCCGTCACATTCGTCCATTTTGTGGAGAGTTGTTTAGTCCAGTTTTGGCGTCTTTTGCCTTAGATAGGTGACATTTTAGCCTTTAATAATGCGATGGTTGTTGTTTTCTTCATTACATAAGGAGAATGAGCTACTTTTAAGCCTTAATGTCAACTCTTTTTCAATCCAATAAAAGTTGATATATGGCTCTCTTCTTCCTTAAAGTGATTTTGGCCCTTTGACAATGAATACATTTGAGTCTTTTTCTTTGTATCCAAAATGTAGCCAATTATTATATAATGAAACCTCAAAGTTATGCCTTTTTTTTTTACATTTGAACAATGTGTAATGAGCAAGATTATTTGTTAATTGAATTCAAAATAGCTTAATTAACACATGTGATAGATCACTACTTTTAAGGGCAAATATCATTGCCAAGTATTAGATAAATGGTGAACAAATTAAGATAATAATTTGCACTGGATTTACCAAACATGGAATTGCATGTAATCCTATAATTTTATCTATAATGAACTAATGATGAAATATGTAAATTCCATATTCAATGTATTTGATTAGAGTACCATAAAATTTATTTCAAATCATTTCATGTTGAGAGATTTTAAGATTGTAACAAGGATATATTTTTGACATGCATGCTGAGTACCTTGATGGTAAGAGTTCAAAGAGGTTAAATTCTAGTGTGGGAGGTTTAAGGAGCTTGCTATCCAAGAAACTTCTTACAATAGTCACTTAGGATGTAAGGTACTGTGCATGCATAATCAAGTGACCTTTAAAATATAACAAATGTTGCCTAAACGCAAACATATATGAACACCTAAAGTACACAATCACATCAAATTGAGAGGACTTTTCATGTTTTGATGGTTCTTCCTTTTGTAGATCATCATATTGTCCCTAATTTCTACCCTTTCTTGAACCATAGCCAGCCTTAGAGTATGATTCTAAGTTGATTTCAAGGATAGGATCATTACTTTGTTCTTCATGTTCTCGGGAACATTGTCGTGTTTGAATAAGTGCTTGAAGGCTAGAGTATGGGAGTGTCCTATGTTGAGAAGCAGTTTTAGATCAAGCTATAGAAGGAAGGGTTACATTCCTGAAATTATTGGGAAATCATTCCATGATATGGTAAAGGAGTTCGAGAGGAACGCTTAGATTTTCTTTGGAGAGGTAGAAGGTTCATACAATGAAGTAATCTACAACCCTAGCCTTAAAGTAAAAGGAGGTATTGGTTAGATTCTTCTTGAGCTTACCCTCTATTTTTCAATAAAGGATAAGGTCATTATCATCAGTGTGGGTTGGTTCAAGGTTACAGGTATTGTTTACGTTAAGGGATAGGCCAAGGATTTTCTCAACAATAGGACCATCTAAGTTGAAGCTAAAATCCTTTACCTTAGTTTTGTAGAAAGTTATGTACCTTTGCATAAGAGCTTAGGGAATACTTTGCTTCCTAGATTTTGAAATCCTCTCTATGTAATTTTTCAATTTTCTTCCAAAATTTAAAATGCGCTTTCATGAAATTTACATTCATACTATTGCATGGTGCAAGAGATATGTGCTTTACATGTTCATAGTAGATCATCCCTTTTTCAAGAACTATACATTTGAAATACCTACAATGGATTTAACTATCTAGAGAGGTGATCCTATTTCTCCATCTTGTAGTTCGTGGGAAGAGATTTCCTCGAATAATGTTTTAGGGTCTTCTTTGGTTTTCTTGGTAAATGCTTGCTTCTTTGCTCCTGTTTGATTTCCAACACCAATGACTTCGGCTTCGTCCTTTCTCTTCATGATGCTTTTCTTCTGATTCATTTTCACTTTAAGGGATAGTAGATCAATAAGGATGAGGTGCTAGGGTTAGGGTTTGTGGCATGAGATTGAGAGGGACAATTAGGTGAAATGGACTCATATGTAGTTTAGAACTTAAGGGAATGAAGTGCAACTAATGAAGATAAGTAACGAGTTAAGTGAGTCGGTTAAGAGATCTGTCATGGTGATAGTGAATGAATAGAGGAAATAAATGGCTTTGACAAGAGGTTGAGTAAAGGGGGATTTTTTATAATTAAAATTTGAATGCTAAATGTTTGAAAGCTTTCAGGTTTTTGGAGCTCGATGTTTGATCTTTAAAAGAGCTCCCATTAGTTTTTCCATGAAATACAATTTTTGTAAAACAATAGAAAGATGGTCTTATTAGAAGTTCTTACATAAAATAGTATATGCCTAATTTTTTATATTCTACCTTGAAGGATTCTCTAGAATATAAGTTCTAGATATATGAACTAATATCAATGACAATGAGATGCAAATTTTGACCTTCATGAATCTAATTAATTCATAGTAAATTTTTAGTGCACATCAATTATATACCATACCTTGGAGAGTGACTTTTCCTTTAGAAGATGCACTTAAACAAATTAGGCTGAAATATAGCAATTATTGAGTCCTATAGTGATCAATGACAGCTAGATCACAAGTTGAGACAAGTTTAGGATAAATATCAACTTTTGGTACTTGTTCCATGTTTGAGCTTGTTCTTTGTTCCTAGTCAAGGCTCCTATACTTCAAGACCAATGTTGTTGAATTTAAACAAATATCGCCCTCAAAATGCATGTTGACCTTAAACATATTTAGGTTGCATGTAAATGCTTTTGTTACAAAGAAATCTTACTTATATCCTTCTGTTTCTCTTTGTAGTTATATCCAAGTTCTTCTTTTGCTAAAGAGCCTGAAGAAGTGGGATTTGATCCTTACTTTTTTATCACGTAGAAATGCTCTGTGATTATTTTTGAAGGCTCTTACACTTACTCATTAATTTTTCAAGATCATCACAGAGTTGGGAGACTACATCTTTTCCTTCAACTTGCGTGCTTCCTTTTGGGAGGACTTGTACTTCTAGAATCATTATATTTTTTTGAGAAAATTCATCGCATAGTTAAAAGCAATGATAATGATGTCTAAATTAAAACCTTGTCATCCAGTTTACATCATTATAGAAACTTTTGGTCTTAAGAACTTTATTCAAATTCAAGAGAAGGCTGTAACAATCTCTACAAGAGTACCATATATAAAAGGAACAATCCTTTCATGTTGGATACATGTAATAAAGTTGCAATGAATGAATTTTAAGCTGCACTAGCCAACAACATTCGGAACTTTAGGGTATGTTAAAAAGCAAATTACAAATTGTAGCTTTATTTTGTACTCTGTTTTATTTTTATGCTACAATATACTAAATGTTGAATCCGACATTTTTGATGTCAACTTGTTATGTTTTCACAACTGCCAAATTTGTGTTCATGGATGTTCTAATCATAATTATTTTCAAATTGAACTAATAATGCAATTTAGAGCATCTGACAATATAGGTAATTTTTGTCTTGATAATAAAGTGACTTCAAACAATAGTTATATTTGCAAATTATTTGTATATTATACATATCAACTAAAAAAAGCCAGTCATAAATTAATTTACAACAATTGTAACATGTATATACAACCCATTTGAATATGCTTATACTTTGTTACAAGATAAATAAATATCTATTTATTGTAGCCCATAGTTGGTGTATACATATTTAAAAAAACTTTATAAACACATTTCCTGGCTTAATTACAATTATTTAAAAACCAATTTAGCACAAGTCATTATGATTTAGTATGTTTCGATATGATTCAACATGATTTAGTAATAGTACCAATAAGTACTTATCATACATCCAAATCATGAGTCCAAAAGAACATACCCTAAGTTTAGACTTCCATTAGTTCATTTTAGATGTACTTAAACAATTTGATTTTTGTTCATTCCTTATGTTAGATGACATTAGGATAGAGTTCCCATGACCTAAACTATTGCAAATGCCCATGATCCTCTACATTGAAATTGGTCACCAAAACAAAAAAAAAAAAAAAAGAAAAGAGACTATAGTGTCCCTTTCTAATTGATTTGAACACGTTAAAAACACTTTAAAGATTTCAAACATATACCTCTCTGTCTCATAAAATTCATCTGATTTATGAAAAGAGATTCTTTAAGGATGCAGTATTTAATGTTTTATTTTCTATTAATTTTAGAAGAAGAAGAAGATTTTTTAATACTGATAGTGATAATAATGGACTTTAATTAGTAACTTCTATAGAAGAAGATTTTTTAATACTGATAGTGATAATAATAGAACGGGTGCAGTGATTTTCTGGTCGTTTTGTCCCCAAAAAAAATATTAGAGTTTAACTAAACATGCTTTAATTTTATTGTTGGCGATGATGCTATAACATATAGGTAATATTTGGTAGAAGGTAAACAACACTGTAATGCAAACACATTTATAATTGTATTTTTATTATCTTGTTTATTTCTACAAAAATATTGCAAATAATAATTATATTTATAATTAGAATTACCACATTCTATATAATTATTATATATTATAAGATTAATTATATTATATTATATCTAATCAAGTATATTATAATAATAAAATAGAGGTCGGACTTCTTATGGGCTAGATGCTCTTACAAAGTTAAAACCCTGTAGTTTTCGGCCTTGGGTTTCTTGTTGCTCAAGGCGGCCCAAAAGTAGCCTGCTTTCTCTTCACTGAAGCATAACAAAAAGCAAAGAGTCGAGCTCGTCTTCAATTCATAGACTGAGACAGGGACGAAGGAGAGAAAATGGAAGAAGCAACCAAGACCATTGCTCACGAGATCGGTGGAGTCCAGACCGACGCTATCCGCTTCGGCATTCATGGCGTCAAGAGCATCATCCTTGAAGTTCATCCTCTTGAATCTGCCTACCAATCTGTACTCTCGGCTCTCTCTTTCTCCTTTTTTCGTATCTATCGATCTATCAACTACGGTTTCAATTGCTGATTTGATTATTTTCTTTGCATCATTTGTAGGCCAAGAAGACTCAGGAGGAGATGAAGAGGAAGATCCTTGCCAACACCTATGGCTCCGCTTTCCCTCTCAAGATGGACCTCGACAGGCAAATTCTTTCTAGGTATGCCTATTCGCCTTTATTTTTGGGCTGATTTGAGGAATTAAGCCTTTTTTTTTTTTCCTTTCTTGGGGACTTGCTGTTGGGAATTCTGATTTTTGAAAGCCAGTGGTTTAGCTCAATTAGGCG
Source organism: Carnegiea gigantea (assembly GCA_029747015.1). Lineage (NCBI taxonomy): Eukaryota > Viridiplantae > Streptophyta > Magnoliopsida > Caryophyllales > Cactaceae > Carnegiea > Carnegiea gigantea. Next base: position 80,700 of record JAKOGI010000675.1, read on the forward strand.
AAACAAGAACGCTAGTATGCTGCCTGGTTCTGATTCAATTGAGAGGTTTTGGATACGTTTTTGTTTGACATTAATGTGAAGGACCTGTAATGTGTATTAGATGGTGTAATGGAAGAGTTGATATGTACCCTTTTTCCTTGAGCTTTGTAATAGAGTTCTTAAAAATGCACAAATTTTCGCAAATGTCCTTCGCTTGTGCCTGGATATGGAATATTGAGGGGCTTCTTATGGGAAGTCGCCAACATTTTGCGTTCTTTGTATGAAATGGCGCCTTCTTGAGAGTCTACGGAGTATTGGCCATTGGATAAATCTTGGAAACGCCTCAAATAACCTTTTTCTTTTTTTATTTGTTGTGCAGTAGCTCAAACCATCAAAGTATATGAGGCATGTACTTTCATGTACTGCAGCAGGCAATATTGGTGGACAAGTGCCCAATTCCTAATGTCATGGATATTCTAAGTGCTGCCTTAGTTACAATGTTATTGATGTGGTTTTTATGGGAATTACAGCTGTGGGTTGACATATTAAGAATTAAAAGTCCAAAGTCAGATAAGTCTTTTTACAGGCATTTAGCATAAGCTGATGAAATACTATTAATAAAAGGGATTACAAGGTGATGGGTTACCTGTATGCAGGGGGTCTAAAGTTCAGAAAATAGAGCAAAGAGATGTTAGATAGTCTAAATGATTCGATGGGATAATACTGTTTCATTTGGGGGTTGGGGGGTCTCTGGTCAGTTAAGTTTGACAGTTTTTGCATGGCTTTGTATGTGTGCCCCCTATTCAAACTATGCTCTTGGCATGGTTTTTGAGCAATTGTCTGCTGTGGCTTGTATTTCTTCTATTGTGCTGCTTTGTTTGTGGTCGCATGTAGTTGTCTTGTGATTGACTCTCATCTTAGTCATGATAACTGATAAGTGAGCATTTGCCTTGTCTTGGTGTATAGTGCTGCCACTTGTTTCTATTTCCTGTAAACAGCATGAGCCAATCCCCAAAATGCGTCCGGAGAAGGGAGAGAGGGGATGGTCAAATCTAGTTTGGTGTGTTTGTCGACTTGTGTCAGTAGTTTGCATCGAAGTACATTAAACATCTTTATTGATTTTAGGCATTTCATGCAAGTGCTATCTTAGTTTAAAAAAGCCCGCTTGAGGCACGCCTAGGCGCGCCTCGGCGTGAGGGTACCGGGTCAACGCCTCGGAAGGGATGAGGTGCGCCTTAAGGATGCGAGGTTATATCTTTCTCTTTTTTCTTCTTTTTCTTAGCCTTGCCTTTACCTTTTTCTTCTTTTCCTTCCTTGGGAGCTAAAAGGTGAGTTAAACGTGTACCATAACTACGTGCATTGGGGAACTACGATGATAAGATAACATATCTTAAGGTTATTTGCAGTGTAAGTAGTCATATTGATGTCTAATCACATTTTTAATACATTTGTCTAACTTGTTTATGCAAAATATGCTTTGTAAAATATGAAATACTTTAAAAAACTTTTGCACAACAGTGCGCCTTGCGTCCATGATGCGTGCGCGTCGCGCCTCACGCTTTCGGACCCTATGCGCCTCAGTGCGCCTTGCGCTTTTTAAAACTAAGAGTGCTATAATAGTTAAGGAGATGTTTATAGATGCATGCTGCATAGGAATTAGCAAGGGGTTACTAGGTATGGTGATGTCTCAATCTAGACTGCTGTCCTGGCTTGTGGCATTGGTTTTCTTATTGTTACTTGATGCCTTGTGCAATGTAAAGAAATGAAGACAAATCCATTTGTAAGTAATGTTTCAATTATTTGCAAGATTTCATGTTTTTGCTTCTACAACAAACTGCGTATTTTTTCCCTTTTATTTGTGATTTTTTTAATTTTAAAAAAAAAGAAATTGAGATGGGGGTTGTAGGGAGGGGTCTATAAATAAGAAGCTATGCAAGTGTGGGTGGATGCATTCACATCACATCTTATGCACATGCTTGTTTTCCTGCTATTATTTTGCACTCATAATCCTTCACGGCAATATGTGAAATTACATGTTAGGTGTTTCATTACGGTTGCTTTGTTAGACATAGGGGAGCTCATGTTCCTCTGTTTACTGTCTTTATTGTCAGTATGGAGCTCTCTGTGATTTTCTTTGTTCCCTTTCCCAGGTTTCAGAGGCCTCCAGGCCCAATACCATCCTCGATGCTGGGGTTGGAAGCACTTACTGGAACTTTGGATGATATCGGTTTTGAAGACTATCTGAATGGTACTGAAAACATCTTACATTGTTTTTTCTGCATCTGCATTTGTCATTCTTGAATACCAGGATACTGTGGGGGGGAGAAAAACTCTGAACATTTGCATGAATTTTTCCTAGGAGATCCACTTATCCAAGTGTCAGTGTTCACTGTTTTTTTTTTTTTTTTTTTTTTTTTTGGGTTGCATGCTCCAAGTGATGATTATCCTCCGGTGCCTTTCCATCGCCTGTGAGGGTTTTGTTGTTTGTAAGTTTATTTGAAACAAATTAGTATTAAATGACAAGCTTCCCAAGCAAAGGGAGGACAATTTAGTAAGCCGTTTTGCTTCAGTCTACTATGTTATCTTAAGTGGAAAAATTGCCCCATGCTGAATTTCTCATCTGCCCAGAAAGCTTAGCCAAGCGCATAAAACCAAGGAGGGGGGATTACGCATGTTAAATGCCGACTTTATGATAGTGACGTCAATCAACCTTAGAGCGGTTAAAGGATAAGTTGCTCAAGACTCTTTTCTTTTGGGAAGGGTTTTTTGTTCCTCCTTGTTGGACGTTATTAATTTTGTGGATAGCTTATTCCTGGGCTATAAATAACTTTGTGGGATGCTGAATTAGCATCTTTCCTTGTATACTCTCTTTTTTAATATATTTCCTCTTTTTCTTATCAAAATGATAGTGACGTCAATCAGCATGCTCACAGAGCAAATGAGCTTCAACTTGAGAAGCAAGACTGTACAATATGCCTATTATGCTTGGTTCAATTGTTCCTGCATTGACCTTTTGTTTTTGGCTGTGATACGCAGATCCTCGGGATTCAGAGACCTTCCGGCCTGCAAACATGCACCATGGCATGGAAGTTCGGCTCGGCCTGTTGAAAGGACCTGTCTGCCCAACTTTCTTCTGATAGCATATTACCAAGTGCCTTGGAGATGCTCTCCTATTATTGGAGCTGGGATGCATGCTGGTTTGGTTATGTCTTGTGACATTGGGATGTACTGAACTCATCAGAAAAGGGAGTTTTGATGTGTTAAGAGGCCTCTTGTCTTTGATCTATGGTTTTGTGTGGATATCATGTTGAAAAAGAAGGGTTTAACGTTCATTATTGCTTGTGATTATGTCACTTTTCCAATTTCTGATTTCGTTCTCTTTGAGCTTCATGGATGTTGCACTGAAGACGTCCGGATATCAGTATTCAACTATGCAGTGTCTATTTTGATACCTTGGATGATTAGTAATTTTGTGGGACTCGATGCCCTCTATGGTTTAGACCCTATTTGGCAGAGTTCGCGATTAAAGTAGTTGATAGTTCTTATAGAGGCTATTTTGCGTTTTTCTTCTCTTTTTTTTTAAAAAAAAATTGATAGGCGTACAGTCAAGTGAAAAATGACACATTTAAATGCCCCCCCCCCCTCCCCAATAAAATCTACCATTGGTACTGAACGAACACAGCATTTTTCGTCAAGAAAAATCTACCATGCTTCCTGTCTCAAGTGACCCATGCTTTCTATATAATGATTGCGAGCTCAAGTTGTTTGTCCTCCCCTTTTTGCTACTTCAAAGGTTGTAAATATGTTTTTAATCAGTTGATCTCCATCCCCCATTACTCTCAGGCCAGCCAGTTTGCTCACTTGCCAAGCCTTTGCTACTAATGTATCTCATTCCCAAGCCTCTCCTCTTTTTTGTGATTTCCCCCTTCTGTTGCTTTTCCATTTTTTGTTCCTGATCTTATCCAAGATAGGCATGCGCATGCCCATGCCAGCTTCAATTGGGACGTCCACCAGTTGATCGGCCAAATGTGAAGCTGCTCTACGAACAGAAACATCTTAGCCCTCAATATTTTCTTGCCATGCTTCTTCATTAGTGGCAGGTAGCTCAAAAGCTCCAGTCATTGTTATTTTCCCAATCAAGATACTGATCAAAGGTAGCAGCTTAAGGAATGCTCCAAGTCTCTGGCATCTTTGGAACGAGAGCATCGTTTTATATATGTTTTTTTTCCTTTTTTGCATCAACTTGAAGATTGTTCTCAACAAAATTAATGTCGTCCTCCAACGCAACTATCATTTACACCAATCGGACCATAATTTGAACAACCATTTTCATCCTCTCATCGTCGTCATCACACAATGTCTTGCTGAAGGTGAGATTTGATTTTCTATTGTAATTGAAGATTTGGATTGGGACCCTATTTCCTAAAACATGGATTCAGACCCCTAAATTTCTAACATCCGAATGACTTCTGCATCTATGATATTCAATTGAATTGCATCCACTAGAACTTTTGTTGAGGCTAATGAAGTTGCACTAGGAGTGGCAGATGCAAAGCAAACCATAGCACCCCCCTTTTCGTTGTGATGTTTCCGACATTATCTCTGGTCCATGCATGCGTAGCTATCCCTCTCATTTCTAATCAAGGCCTTCTAGTTTGTCATACTCCCTCGGGATTCCACTCAGACAAGTCAACTTACCAAGTTGATAAAATCTCAGCATAACCTTCCATGACCATCTTAACTTCTTCTATATCTTGGAATGTAAGGAGGAATTTGAACCACCGCACGTTAGTAACTTTCTAGCCAGGCTTCTGATATTTTGCTAGTGAATTATAGGAACCCAAATTCCATCTATTTCCTTTCTGGTCAGATTGTCAGTTATAGACTAGGGGTACTCTGAAAAAGCTTTTCTCTACAGGTTTCTGATATTTTGCCCAATGAATTATACTTTCCTTATTTTTGATTTTCCTCCAGGTCAAATCTCTTGATAGCCTCAACAGCACATTCTTCATCTTCAAATCTAGCAAATCTAAATTTCTTCTTTGATTTTCTACTCTTTCTTCTAAGAATGTAGGCATCCATGACCCTACCAACTTTCTCAAAAACCTTTCCCAGCATTAAGCCATCAATATTCTTAGTTAAATTCTCCACAAACAGTGTAAATTTCTTTCTTACTTTTCAATGGTTCCTTTGGTTGCCTTGCTGACTGAATCTCCCCACTCTCCAATGTTCTTCTTCCTCCATTAAAAAGTTCTCTCTTCTCCTCTCCTCTTCCCATAACTCCTTGAAAAATTCACACATAAGAAAATACAAGTGAGAGTTTGTAAATTAGGGTGGACTTGTGGAAATTATGGATACCGAAACAAGGATGGATGACGATGCTCCACAATTGGACACTCGAACAACCGAAGGCATGAAATTGTAGACTGAAAATAGAAGCCTCAAACAAAATGACTAATCTTTCAATTTACCCACACGATCTACAAAGTTGTTTGCATATGTGAGGTGAGACTAGCTGTAAACTTGACTACTCCAATCTACCCTCAGTTTGAATCTATGATGCATAAAAGCTCAACCCGACCTGTAGCTTCCCTTCACAGACGACTTCCCGACGATGGGCTTCCAAAACTCTGTCCTCCATGGGAGGGCGAAAAAGCCTCTGATGGCCGGGCATAGGCAAGGAACAACAATTTTTTTTTTTTGGTCTCTACTTTTCTATCTCTAGGCCAACGCCTTCACTTTTTTCAATTTAAGAATTGCTTTAGGTTTTTTTTTTTTTGGGGGGGGGGGGGGTGGGTTTGGGTGGTTAGCATGCCTCGTGTTTAATTAGGATTTTTATCTCAGGGTTATTTGGTTGGGTGTTTGAACATTCTCGTATCATGTAGTTGGTTGAGCTTTCAATGGCATGGGAGAATCTTAGGGAGTCTAAATTTCTTCTTAACTCAATGAATTTTATTCCCACCTTAGTTCTGAGGATTTCAAATCTCATTTCCTCTTTTCTTAACTTCCCATCATTTAAGATAAAAAGATTTACAAAATAATTTCCCCATTACTCATTCATGCATGATCCAATCCTCACAAACTCAAACAGTTTTTGAGATGACGAGAGGGAGAGAAAAGATTGATAGAAAGGAAGACACTAGTTGAAAACATGCCATCATAGAAGGAAGAAAATGTCGCTATTGTTGTTGTTGTGATCCAATATTAAAGATGGACTAGATACAACATATCCTTTTATTTTAACCATTTTTTAAAATTAAAGGAGCTTCATTAGTCAACTTAAGTGAATAACATCTTCCAACAATACATCAATAAGCTAATCATGCGGAATGTTGCACCAAACACGAAACTCATAAGTCATAACTAGCTTGACACCACTTGACAACACGTTGAGCTACCTCATTCGCAGAGTGACATGCCTACACTATCTTCAACATATTGTTTTTACCACAAAGTTACGCCACATTGTTCATGGCTAAAGAGAAAGCAGCACACTGCAGTTCATCGCGTTGCAACACTTTTAACCTCTTAAGCATCATTCCCCACCACATACTTTCATACTAATTGTGCCCAGCTATCTTAACTGCACGTCTAATTGCCACTTCACATTAACTTGACACCATTAGATACTCCTTGGCAACTCTCCCGATCTACCACCGCATCACACTATAGGATGACTCAATACTTAAAAATGTTTCATTAAACTAACCACTTTAATATAGTGAATTTGTTAGCTAATTATTCGGTAATAAATAGTCCAAGCCCAATTCATCTATACCTTAGTCACTACCAATGCCTTAAAAAAAAAAAAATGAGGATACCAAAAAGAAAAAAGAAAAAAAGGACAGCGGGATTGAACCCCATTTTTACGCACAGGCAGAGGGGGATGCATGCACAAGAGGGGGAGACAGAGACAGAGCAACAGTAAAGTTTATCACCGGTCGATGATTGATGGCGAGAAGGAGGGGAAATTTGGGTCCATGAACCAACACAAGCGACAGAGGATCCAAGAGTGATCGGATTTTGGCTGACTATATCTGAGGTAGGGAAAGGCAGTGGCAAGCCAGGAAATTCGGAGAGGGGTGTTGGAATTAACAGCACACAATATAAAATTCAACAATAGTCATAAAACTGAAATTAAACAACGATTACATTACATCTAATCTAATTGTCCTCGAGTAGACCTCATATTTTGAAAGTGATGCAAAATATCATCAGTAGATAAGCTTTCAAATAAATCACCCTCAAAGTAAACTATCTTTTTAAAATATCTATATATTTTGACCTAGAATTGAAATTAAACATATAAATTAAACAAATTTTATATGAAATTGGCAAATAAATTTACAAATTAAACTATAAAAACAGAGCAATTTACAAATTAAGAGTCAGCCTATAATTGAAATGAAACCTATAAATTAAACAAAGTTGGAATTGAAATTGGTAAATAAACTCATAAATTAAAGAATACAACAAACTCATCTACAAATTGAGATTTAACTTAGAATTGAAATTAAACATATAAGTTAAACAAGTTTGGAATTAAAACTGACAAATAAATTCAGAAATCAAACAATACAAACTTATTAATCTACAAATTGAAGAATTAAGTAACAAATTCAAGTCATTTAAATATTTAAACTAGTATTAGTAAGAGGAGAACTCACAAATTTGGAGAAAGAATTGAGGTCGTTGGTGGGTCATGCGCTGGCCGTCGGGAAAGCATTTCGGGCGACGTAGGGGCGATCACCAGTGAGCGGCAAGCAGTGGGTGGTGGCGTGGTGCTTTGGTGGAATGGTAGTGGTTAAGTGTGTAGCCGTGGGTAGAGTGAACAGAGGAAGAGAGAGTTGAGGACTCAAACAAACACAGGAAAAGTACGGGGAGGCTTTAAAAAAAATGAAAAAAATAAAACGGAAAAAGGTAAGGATGGAGGACTCGAACCCCCGACATTAGAGACACAGCAAATCACAAATCAAACGCCTGGACCACTGAAGTAAGGGAAGTTTCATGCACCTCTTCAACACATCTGATACATATAGTTACCTTCTAATTTTTTTTTGATTCTCAAATGTATATTAATTTTTTTTTTTAAGAGGGGTGTTGGCTGACCCACAGACCCCACGGTGGCTACGCCACTGGGGGAGGGGGTGTTGTCCAGGATCAATGATCAATTACAGAGAGACAGAGAGAGAGAATACACCTGTTATGGAGAGTGGGGGACATGTCCCACTAGTTAGTCTAGTTTATATGATGGCAGGGGAGTCGATCAATTAGGCAGTTGCTATCACCGAAACCAACTTTTGAATTTTAAATTTTTAAAAGTTCTGAAAATACAATGGCTGACATATGACTGAGGATAGGTCGTTGCTGAATTTTATTAGAGGGAGAGAAGTGTACAGACGTGGAGTAAATAATAATGAGCAGTCATTTTTTTTAAATTTTATAAGATTTAAAGTCAACAAATAAGATGAACAGTTACAATTTAATGTTGTGGGAAATAAGAAGTTATGATTGAGTTTTGCACCTAAAAATAAGGGAAGCAAAGTGTTGACAATATTTCTTTTGTATTAAATATTAGATTAGATTAGATTAGATTTAGAATTCCTTAAATCAAATTAGCAAGTTAGACATTTTCTTTCATTGCAGTTCTTGCAATTTAATGGTATCTATGATTTACTTTATCTATTTTTAAAAACTAAAGACAATCCTTATTCTTTTAGTAGTTAAGCAAGGGTATATAGCAAAACCTACTTGTTTTAACGATGATTACTTACAATTTAACTCTTTATGCATACTAGTCTGGACCCATGTTTTATATGGTACATTTTAAAGTAGACACTTTGAATATATATATGTGTGTAAGTGTGTGTGTGGGTGGGTGGGTGTGTATGTATGTATGTATATATATATATATATATTATATATATATATATATATATATATATATATATATATATATATATATAGTCGAAATAATAGAGGAATGTTCATTGTATACAACGTTAATATATAATTTAGCAAAGGAAACTCAAATTTACTAAAAAATATGAATAGATAGTAATTTAGCGCACAATCATTGAAACTCAACAATTAAAGCAAATTATGATTGTAAAAGATATGATGTAAAGTATGATAGAAATTATAGATAGTCAAAATAAAATTAAAAATCATGCTAAATGACATGATGACACATTAATTTATGTCAGTAATAATGAAGAATCCACCTCCTCTTCCCGTACCTACATATAATTGTGAAATTGTATAAATCTAGATATAATTTTACTTGTGCACCTTCATTACTCATATCGTATGGATGGACTAAGGTTGGGAAATATATTTTTGTTAAAGAAATGGGGAAAAGGAGAAAGTGTGTTTTCGTTAGTGTGACCTCTTTTATTTTTCTTTTTTGGAAAAAATTGGGGGTAGAAAGCAACATACAATCAACTTGCTCTAATCAAGTTAACCATATCTTTTAAGGAATTTTGTATAAAAATCTTTACTGATACTTAAGTTAATGTTGTGGATCCCTCTGATTTATCTATTTACTTATTAGTTACAACTTTTAGACCTTTGGATAAATTATCAATTAAATTATTACTATTAGATGTACTTAAAAAACACATACAATATCTCAAGAGGGAAAAAAATAAATTAGGTCTATAAAACTATTATCAATTTTCCAATGTTATGCACAATATTCTAGGAAGAAATTCAAAATTAAGATCTAAACATAATCAATCAAATCAATTTATTTTTATTTTTATTTTTATTTCTTTTTATTTCTTCATTTTGTATTTTTGTATTCAAAATTGTAGTGTCAATATAATCAATCAAACGGATTTCAGTTATAACACATAAATGGATCTTTTTTATCCAAAAAAATAAAATAAATAGATCATAATATTATTATAGAAATATTAATTCAATTTTTTGGTTCCATATATATTACACATATGTTATTACTCCATATCAAGCATTTCCAGTGAGAAAAATTCATATCAAACTGTACGTAAATTATTTTAGTGGTGGCTAGAGTAGGTATTCCATGAGTGCAAAATTCATGCATTGATGTACTTACAATGGATATGCTTTAGTTATCTCATATGCTCATAGTTCCATGAGGATCCATTTTAAATCTCATGAATAATCAACCACTTCCTTTAAGCCTTGATTTTATATATAGTAGCTTTATATTGTTCAAAGAACCAAATTAAGTGGGTAAACTAATATAATAGAATATTTTTTTTATTATGCTTAATTATCCTTTTCCAAATTATAAAGATGCTAATCATATGAATTATAAATTACTTTGACATTCTTATACTTAGAAGAAAGAGTGTTTTACAAAATTCAATAACTATTTAGTTAATTAAAGATAAAATAAAAAAGATTTTAAAAAGGACATATAATTGTAACTAAGTGTATAAATTCAAAGATAGTTTTTCTTCTATACCTTCATTGTTCCTATCGTATGGATGGAGCAATGTTACGAAATATAATTTTTTTTGTTTAAAAAAATGGGGTGCATAAATTCCAAGAGATAGGGGAACATACCTTCACCCGTATATTATGCGACAACATATCAATTTATGAGTTGTTTGTTAATTATGCACCTGCATGTTAAAATCCAGATGTCATCAAGTTAATTGTGCATCGGCATTTTAAACACATATCAATCTTTTAAATCGACCTCGCTCAATACAGACATCTTCCTCACTGAACGTTGATTCCTATAGATTCAAGAAGAAGATAAAAATAAAAACGAATCATTTTACAACAGCAAATATTTTAAAGCTTATGAAAATTCTATCTTCACATAGAGAAATAGTATTATAAGGAATAATTTGATGTGAATGGTATGTGATATAATTTAATAGTGTATACACAGCTTGTGTATAGTATGCAATATAACCTAGACGTGGGGTTTAGCATAACCTAAATGTGGGGAATTTGATGCCTCGTGGTAATATAGGAAAGAATATAACCTAAATGTGTGGCTATTGCAATGTAATATGGCAAAGCTTATTAGTTAAGCATTAGGAAAGAATACTAAAGGATATAGAATATGTGGAGGTTAGCATTAGGAGTAGGAAAGCTTGCTAAAACCACGGCTAAATGAAACAATTTTTTTTATATGACAACAACAATTTTATTTTATGAAGATCCCATAATCACGTTTTATCATAACTATGATCTCCAAGGTCATTATAGTTTCCTCTTTTGTTTGATCATATAATTACGTGTTTTAATCTACCAATAATAATAATAATAATAATAATAATAATAATAATAATAATAATGTTGACATATGAGAGTAAATATGACGGAAGTAATTTAGGAAATTATGGAATTTATTAAATATAATCAAAACTGAAGTAATGGTTGAGATCAAGAGAGAGATTGCATCACACGGTCTAAAAACTCTAATTCATGAGAATTTAGAAAAAATTCACATCATCACTATATTGCTATTATATAAAAGTATAGATATAGATATATTTAGTTTTTTGTTTTATTTCTCTTTTTACAAGTATATGATGCATTAATATTTATGTGTCCATATCCTATCAAGGGGCTTAAATCTTGCAGTAAGTGATTTAAGTCACGTTTGACAACAACGTTTTGACCAAGTCACAAATCAGTTTTAAGTGTTCGGTAATCTACTGTTTGGGCTAGCATTTCAAGTACCATTTAGTATTTCAAACAACAATTTTGAAAAGTTAATAATATCAACTTTTGGCATTAAAAAATAGCATTTCATATTGTTTGGCCAAAACACATCCTTTAAAAATTTTACATTTGAAAATTATCTATATCCTTTTATGTCAATTTGCATTAATTAACTAATTAGATAGCTAATTTACCTCATATATTTGCTTCGATAGGTAATTTAAACAGGTATCCGGTAATAACTAAGTTAGAATAGATATTCACTGCCTGAATAGTCAACAGCTACCTAAACCGCTATCTAGGGTTAAGCAAAAAAACCAGGTACCAGGTTCTAATTCCGGACCCACTGGGTCCATACCCGGACCCGGTTGAACTGGCTCTGGGACTGGTTCTGAAATCCTTAAACCAGTTCCAACCGGGTTCGGAGTCGGGTCCTAAAAAATTGAAACCAGAACCGGACCCAGTGCCCGGTTACCTAGTCCAATAAGTTTTTTTTAAAAAATAAATGACTAAGTTACCTGCTTACCCATTGACATCATGTGTTGTTCTTCTGCTACCGTCGTAATTTCCAGCGACACATTGATATTACTAAATCTTTTTGTTAATGTAAAATACTATGAGAAGATTTTTTTAATACTTAGATAAAATAAAATGCTATTTATTAGCTAACTAATTGGACTTTAATGCATAGTAAATGTCTAGTTGCCACTCTATTGAATTTGATTTTGAACTATTGATTAGTTAAGTTGTTAGGTGTATTAGTTTTCTCACAAAATCACAACCACAATCCAAAAATTTAAATGAAATGAAATAAAACATAATAGGAAAAAAAATTAGGAACCGGGTACCCGATTTCGGATCCGGTCCCCACTGGTTCCGGGACCGGTTCCAAAATTCTGGACCCGGTTCCAACCGGTACCGGGACAGGGTCCAGATTTTCGGACCTGGTTCTATGAAAATGGATCGGGTACCCGGTCTTGCTCAGCCTTACTGCTATCCACTGCCTAAATAACTAATTTTATCAAATAGGGCCTTAATGACATAGAGTTTGCATAGAAGCTAGTAAACAGCAAAGTTCTCTTGATCTTTTTGGCTAGTATTCAATGGTCTATCGTAATTAACAAGTTTATCTTTAATCACCGAATTTTCATTTACTGGTTCATCATACTTAGATCATTAATTAATTTTGGCCCTCCAAATAGGAATTCATGGCGTTGCTCCTGGTCAGACATTATACAGCACATGTACTGGCGGAGCTACGTTGGGGCAAGGAGGTCAATTGACCCCCCAGCTTTTTGGGGAAAAAAAAATTAAGTATGGGATATTTTCTGTATAAACAAATATATATATATTGATTTGTTGAAACATAGTTTGCAAAAGCGTGCTTGCCCGCGTGGTCGCTGGCCTCTCCTTGTTCACCTGGTCGTAGGTTCGACTCTTGCTGGCCCCTTGTACACTTCCTCCAGAAAGTTAAGTGTGGTATATTTTTGTGCATAAAAAGTATATATATATTAATTCGTTGAAACAAAGTTTGCAAAACCATGCTTGCCCGGGTGGTCGTTTGCCGCTCCTTGTTTCACCTGGTCGCGGGTTCCACTCTTGCTGGCCCCATGTATGTTTTTTTTTTGGGAGTTTTGGAGCTATGTATTTTATTTTAAGGATTATTAAAATTTATATTATGTGTATTATTAATCTCCCCCCTTGATTTAAATTCTAGCTCCGCCCTGAGCACATGTGGTTAAAAAAAGAGGCATACTCTTTAAAGTGTTGATGTTGTGAGTTGCATGGGATTGACAAAGACAACACAAGAGGGAGGTAGTGAGAGATGTACTTTACATCATTTCTCGAAGTTTTAACTTTTTTTGTACTGCTTTGTTTGATGAGTTAATTTTTTAAACCCCGTAGCTTCTATATTAATTTTCTATACCTTCACCTAAGTAAGTTGTCAAATTTTAATTCTAAAATGACCATTATATTCCCGAGATCCTTTTCTTCTACTCTGTTCATCACCTTCAATCTTCTCTGCTGGTATTCTCTCTCTCCTCCGCGTTCATTCCCTGTTCAATTGATGTGCTCCGGATTATTTTCACTTTGATGGGAAATTTTAACTTGTTTCTTGATTTGCGCTTGATCAATAATGCATGCTGAAAATTAATCGGCAAAGGCTTGATGTACGCGCGTGATCAGTTTTGATCTAGTGGGCGACTTTAATTTAGGTTTGTTCTTTGGTGATTCATCCCAAAAGTTTGGCGTCTTGTTTTTAAAATTATTAATTACGTATGTGCACTTAGTGCTTTGCTCTGTTGACTTTATTTTGATGAACCGCAAAATTCTTGAAAGTGTCCAAATATAATACGTTGGCTGTTCTGTTGCAACCTCCATTATACTGGTTAAGCTCGGAAAAACTTCAATATATATGAAATCACCAGCAAGCTAAATTCTCATATAAATTTTGGTTTTTCTTGAATTTGTAAAGCCCCTCAATTTTTTTAATAAGAGAGAAGTGGTGATTTTTTTGCCTCTTTCTATCAATGGTAACATGTGAAGATGTATTTCTTTGAATTTTTTTGAAGGCCCAAGAGGTTCGTTCCTTCATTGAATTTCCCTCTTGCTATCAATAGTGATATATTAAAATGCATTCCATTGAAATTTCTTTAGGGTACCTATTCGTTGCTTTAATGGAATTTGAGAGTTGGAGGAAGGGGGGTTGGTTTTGGGTTATAGAAGTCAAAAACTTGGCTTAGATATATGACTAAGCAAGCGAGGAGAGAGAAGGAGATCACGAGAGGGGGTGAAGGAGTGATGAGGTCAAAGCCTATATCATACACTCGAGTGTATTACTCCCACATGACACATAAGTAATTATATATTAAAATATAAAATATATAACAAATACACCTCAAAAAAATATATACAAAATGGATATGGGAGTACGTGCTCCCGGGTGTACATAACAAGTTGCCTGATAAGGTTGTGTTGTCACCATAGGTGGATGCAACGACCAACAACCATAACGGCGGAGTCTCTGCACTCTGGTCACTAGTGCCCACCGGTGGCCTTTTGTGGGCGGTCTGAGGTGAATGAGTGGTGGTGGTGCTTAGTGGGGTAGGGGAGGGAATAAGATGGTAGATTTTTTTTTTTCAATTTAAAATAAATATATAAGGCTATAATAGTCATTGCAGAATTAAAATATGACAACTTGCTTAGGCTGTTAGGCAAGAGTATAGAAAAATTCTAACGGAAATTACAGGTTTAAAAAATGAACTCATCAGATTCAAACTACAGGGTACAAAAAAGCTAAAAATTCTTATTTCTCACTCAATATGTGTTCGTTTCCTTGTTTTTCTCACCATTTATCTCCCCTTTATCTTTTTCTAATTAAAGCATGTTATCGGTTCGATTTGACTAGTTAAATCACTCTAGAGAAGGGGGTTGAACAGAGTGATGATCAACATCGCAAATTAATCAAGTAAAGAGCGGAAAGATGAACGTGGATAAGACACGAGTAATTTTTTACGAGGTTAGCATCAACCAAGCTTAGTCCTCGCCTAGAGTTCCCTAACTCTAGAATTAACCCAATTTTATTAAGAGGGATTATTACAACTCTAGAGTATACCTACTCTAAATTCCAAACTATAAGTTGACCCTTTAATAAGTCGTTGGTAGAGTTGACCCTTCAACTCTATGATTTCATCCAAATTATAACTTGAACAATACAATGAAATATAATATATATATATACATATATATATATATATGTGTGTGTGTGTGTGTGTGTGTGTGTGTGTGTGTGTGTATATATATATATGTATGCATACATATATGTATGTATATATATATATATATATATATATATATATATATATATATATATATATATATATATATATATATATATATATATATATATATATATATATGTATAGATGTACATATATAAGCAAATTTAAGCTCAAGGTATGCCAATAAGTTCTCAAGTGATACGTATACCAATGAGTGCTTGCTCTCTCTTGTATTCTATTGCTTCCAATCTCTTCCCCTTTTATAGATGAGAGGTGTAAAGAAGAGTTGAGAAAAATATGGCAAGTGACTGTTGCACATCTTGTGAAAATTCAATCTCCATGCCTGATTTCAAGGCCTGAATTGACATTTCAAGCTCTTGATTTTTTCTATTCTTGCTCAAGTACTTTCAACAGTTACTTTTCTTGATTTGGGCTGGATATCTTGATTGAGAAGCTTTTAGAACCATTCATAATCTGCAGCATAATCTTCCAAGATATTCTATCACAATATATTATCATATTAAGAGCAAACCTTTGACATTGATAAATATAGCTCCACAATCTTGTATTCAAATTTGAATCATACAATATAATATCATAAAGATAACATGTTCAAATTTGAACATTAAATAATCTCAAAGATATTGTGACACCTTACATAAAATCAATTAAGTAATATTAATATTCCAACATCTACTTCAAAAATATAGCATATTTAAACAATAATAATTATTAAGATAATTCAAATATAACATAATAAATATGTCAATTTATTAATCTCTTTTTGTCTTTCATCAAAACATATTAAAAAACTCTATGTGAGCTTTTAAAAAAGCTAACAATCTCTTCCTTTTTGATGAAAGACAAAACCCAATAAAAATAACATATCCATACAATTTTAAATGGCGCACTATGAAAAGTTTTCCAAATATTTCTCCTCCTTTTTGTATTTCATCAAAAAGGTAGCACAAGAGGAGAAGGAAAAAATCAAAGCACAAAAATTATGACAAACGTATATAGCTCCCCCTTAACAAATCAGTGACATATAAAGATGCTCCCCCTCAATATAAGGGTTTAAACACTAATATTTTGATCAATAATATATGCTAACATGCATCCATTGACCTGATATTCTTATTGCAAGGGATCAACATGTTAATATAACAATTCTCCCCTCTTCAAGAGTAAATCAAGATTATCAAAAAATCATGAGTAATATAATTCTCCCTTATAGAAAGAAACAATATCATTTATGTGAGTGCTAGGGAGCATAGCATTATGGACAAATATTATGGACAAATAGGTTGAGAACATAGACAACATATCATTTATGCATAAACATAATCACATGACATAATAGCATAAGATATGACGTAATATTAATCATGCAAAGATAACACCACCTTCCATTTGGTAAGAATTCAAATTTTGATTTCTATTCATGTTGTTGAAAAAAATCCAACCCTTGATTCAATTACACCAAAATTTTCAGTTTCTACCTATAGCTCAAGGCCTTGAACTGTATTTCAAGGCCTTGAAATCTGAACAATAACAAAACAAATGAACTTACCTTATTTTTACTTTTGACAAACCATAACTTATCATATGCCTTTGCGAAACTCCAATGTTTCCTTGTCCACTTAAATTTTTAAGAGGAACAAGTGCTATTTCATTATTAGTACATAAATGAGGAATCAATAATATCCCACGAACATGTGCATTCTTTTTTGATTTCTTCAAGAATGAAGTTGCTCGATCAAATCTTGATACCCTTTTCTTCTTGGATTCAAAATTATTAGAAGAAAGAAAAATTAATGAGGTAAAATTTTTCTTTCTCTCAATCTTAACACATTTTCTTGATTTAACACCATAATCAAGAATTTTTAAAAGTTGAAAATTTGGTGTGGTATTTAAATCATAAAAATTGTGACAACTTGGAGAAATACTAGTATTTAAAAATTCAATTACGGATGTTACCTCATCCTTACCATTTTGAAGAATAGATGAATTATTATTTTTCTCACCATTTTCAAGAAATTCCTCAATTTGGGCATGCTTGACATCATTATGTATAAACCATTGAATTGGATCATCATTTTCATGTTCATGCTCTTCATGTGGTTGGTGATCCTCAACTTGCTTAACATTTCCATCCATGATTATTTCGTCCTGCGCCACAAATTTGCTTAGTACCACATTTTGATTTGTACCATATAAATTATAAAGAGTCTCCCAAATTTCCTTGGCACTATCACAATGTGAGATAAGCTCATAAATATCAACAGTAAGAGCACAAAATAAAATGTTTGTAGCTTTAAAATTTTTGGATATCTACTTGTAATCATCTTCAACATATTCATTTTCCGATTTCTCAATAACTATTCGGCCTTTGACTATGATCTCCCAAAGATCGAGACCTTTGTGCTTGATATAACGTTCCATTGTTTCCTGCCACAAAAAATAATTAGTAACTTTAAAAAGGGGAGGACAATCAGAGTCATAATTATAACTAGCCATGAGATCAAACTATTAAACGGTAAAGTCTTTAAAAAATAGTACTAGCTCTGATACCAATTGTAGGGCCAGTTTGGCTAGTTAAATCACCCTAGAGGGAAGGGTTGAATAGGGTGATGATCAATATCACAAATTAATCAAGTAAAGAGCAGAAAGATGAACGTGGACAAGGCACGAGTAATTTTTTACAAGGTTAGCATCAACCAAGCTTAGTCCATACCTAGAGTTCCCTAACTCTAGGATTAACCTAATTTTATTAGGAGGGATTATTACAACTCTGAGTACACCTACTCTAAATCTCAAACTACAAGTTGACCCTTCAACAAGTCGTTGGTAGAGTTGACCCTTCAACTCTATGATCCCACCCAAATTACAACTTGAACAATACAATGAAATGTAACATATATATAAAGAAGCAAATTCAAGCTCAAGGCATGCCAATAAGTTCTCGAGTAATGTGTATGCCAATGAGTGCTTGCTCTCTTTTGTATTCTCTTATTGCCAATCTCTTCCCCTTTTATAGATGAGAGGCGTAAAGAAAAGTGGAGAAAAATATGGCAAGTGACCGCTGCACATCTTATGAAAATTCAATCTCCATGCCTCATTTCAAGGCCTTGAATTGACATTTCAAGCCCTTAATTTTTTCTGCTCTTACTCAAGTACTTCCAACGGCTACTTTTCTTGATTTGGGCTGAATATCTTGGCTGAGAATCTTCTAAAATCATTCATAATTTGCAGCATAATCTTCCAAGATATTCTATCACAAGATATTATCATATTAAGAGCAAACCTTTGACATTGATAAATATAGTTCCACAATCTTATATTCAAATTTGAATAACACAATATAATATCATAAAGATAACATGTTCAAATTTGAATATTAAACAATCTCAAAGATATTGTGACACCTTATATAAAATCAATTAAGTAATATTAATATTCCAACATCTACTTCAAAAATATAGCACATTTAAATAATAATAATTATTAAGATAATTCAAATATAACATAATGAATATGTCAATTATTAATTTCTTTTTATCTTTCATCAAAACATATTAAAAAACTCAATGTGAGCTTTTAGAAAAGCTTAACACATGCAATCTTTTCTATCCCTTGTCAGAAATAGTCTGAGTCACCAACTTAATTTAAGAAGAAAAACATGCCAGAATAAAGGATAGGTAAAAATATCAGCATTACCAACTGTTGATAGCTAAATGCAAAACGTAGTTGAGTTAATAGGCAAATTTGGGTCTGCTCAACAGAGACATGGTTTGAGATTAGGTCACTCATACTATTCTTAAGTTCCTAGCTAATTTGAAAGCATTAAGCATGAAAACATAATTAAATCAA
>JAKOGI010000675.1:105000-190000 GCA_029747015.1 Carnegiea gigantea
AAATCTATTTGGGTATTTAAAAACTCGTTTCCCCATTACAATTCTCATGTTTGGATGATTAATGAATTAAATGGCAAAAGATCTTTGTCTCTCCTGGAAGCTCTTGAATCTTTGGCTCTTTTCAAGTAGTGATTAAGAGTCTTCTCTTTAGCCTTTCTCTTTGATGGCATCTAGCTTTAGGGGAGAAATCTGATGAGGAGTTTTATATATACTCTTTGGTTCTCATTCTTGAGTTTCAATCGTGTAATCTTATTGATTACTTAAGATTGACTGCAGGAAGGAGCTGATCCTGATTTTTTTTAACATTCATTGTTTTGAGATATTAGATTTTTAAGGACTGATCATCATCACTTTTGGCTACTAAATGCATCCAAAAAAAAAAGGAGGGGGGGGAGACCTACCTTAGGTCATCCACCTTTTGCTCGCCTAGTGTTTTGCAATTCTCCTAAGCATATGCTTCTTATCTCCTTAACTTATGATCCAGGTTGCTTACATTGGCTACTGGTGAAGAGTCATTGAATTTGGCGAAGGGGTCCACAACCTTCTAAGTCTTGATACACTAATACCTCAGCTTTCTTTGCAATCTTTGTCCTTTTCCCTTATACGCAGGCGCATACTAAGCAATACTATACTTATCCAAGTTTATTTTTTAATCTTTTAATATAAATAGGCTATTTTTCCCAATATTTTATCACCAAAAAAAAAAATGGTAACACTGCATTGTTGGTTGACGGGGCACTAAGCTTTCTGTTGCTACCGTAGGCCTCTACATTGCCCCCATATGCCATGGATGTAGGATGGGCCGATTGGCCTTGCTTGCTCCAGCCCTTTCCCTTTTCAGTGGCGTAGTCACCGTGGGGTCAGTGGGGTCAGCCGACACCCCTCTTAAAAATAAAATTAATATACGTTTGAGAATTAAAAAAAAAAATAGAAGTTCACTATATGTATCAGATGTGTTGAAGAGGCACATGAAACGTCCCTTGCTTCAGCAGTCCAGGTGCCTGATTTGTGATTTGCCGTGTCTCTAATGTCGTGGGTTCGAGTCCTCCATCCTTCCCTTTTTCCGTGTTATTTTTTTCATTTTTTTTAAATCCTTCCCGTACTCTTCCTCTGTTTGCTTGAGTCCTCAACTCTCTCTTCCTCTGTTCGCTCTACCCACAGCCACACACTCAACCACCACCATTCCACCAAAGCACCACGCCACCACCCACTGCCTGCCGCTCACCGGTGACCGCCCCTACGCCGCCGGAAACGCCTCCCGACGGCCAGCGCACGACCCACCAATGACCTCAACTCTCTCTCCAAATTTGTGAGTTCTCCTTTTACTAATCCTTGTTTAAATATTTAATTGACTTGAATTTGTTACTTAATTCTTCAATTTGTAGATTAATAAGTTTGTATTGTTAGATTTGTGAATATATTTGTCAATTTTAATTCTAAACTTGTTTAACTTATATGTTTAATTTCAATTCTAGGCTAAATCTCAATTTGTAGATTAGTTTGTTGTATTCTTTAATTTATGAGTTTATTTACCAATTTCAATTCCAACTTTGTTTAATTTATAGGTTTCATTTCAATTATAGGTTAACTCTTAATTTGCAAATTGCTTTGTTTTTATAGTTTAATTTGTGAGTTTATTTGCCAATTTTAATATAAAATTTGTTTAATTTATATGTTTAATTTCAATTCTATGTCAAAATGCATAGATATTTCAAAAAGATAGTTTACTTTGAGGATGATTTGTTTGAAAGCTTATCTACTGATGATATTTTGCACCGCTTTCAAAAAATGAGGTCTCGTCGAGGACAATTACATTAGATGTAATGTAATCATTATTTAATTTCAGTTTATGACTATTGTTGAATTTTACATTGTATGCTGTTAATTCCGACACTCATCTCCGAATTTCCTGCGTTCGCCACTGCCCTCCTCTTCTGTAACTCTTCTCCATGAAAAAGTTAAAGCCCTTCCCCGGTGGCTTCTCCGTCTTCAAAGTGATGATTTTAATTAATAATCTAAGTGAAGGCTCGCAACTGATAAATCAAGCATCACCTTCATGTGCATGTCTTCGGGTTGTGTTTTTGGTGAGAATTTTACATTTCGGTTTTTTAGAGTTTATTCTTGTTATTTTAGGTTTTCAATCTTATTTTGTTGCGGGTTTTTTAGGGGCCCCTTTGGCTTGACTCTCCTGTATCTTCTCGCTCCATCTTTCTCCACCTTTTCCTTTCATGATTTTTGTTTGGGTTGCGAGTTTGTCGACTGTTAATCGTCACCTCTCTATCAAAGGCCACAATCCGGACACGGCTGGGATTGCAGTTTCAGGTGGATATATGAGGATGTGTAGAGCATGGGTACATGATTACAGTAATTTGGGTTACTTTTTTATTCATTTATGGCTAAAATTAATTTCTTCTCCCCCTTCCCGCTAGATATTTTAAAGATTTATAAACCACATCGAATTTTCAGTAATGATCAATGATGAAATGTGTGTAGCAATGGAAAATTACAACTTTGATTGATCAATTACATCGAATTTTTCTGTGTAGTATTGAATTCTCAATTTATTTTATTGATTTTTAACAATTGGCTCTGAAGGTACAAGGTAAGCCTTCATGTTATCTTAAGGATGATGTTCATTGGGATATCTTAAATATGTGCCTTATTTTATTTTATTGGTTTGTATTTGGTTTGTATATTTTGATGCCAATAACTGAAATGAATTAATACATACGAAGCAATAAGGAAATAGGCATTTCGATTTTTAGGAGTTAGAATTCTTTAAAACTCCAAGATTTTTTTTTTTTTTTTGAGGCAAAAACTCCAAGATTTGGGAGAAGGGGATGAAATTTGTTAGTTTAATATAATTTTTGTTTTGG
Organism: Carnegiea gigantea; assembly: GCA_029747015.1. Classification (NCBI taxonomy): domain Eukaryota; kingdom Viridiplantae; phylum Streptophyta; class Magnoliopsida; order Caryophyllales; family Cactaceae; genus Carnegiea; species Carnegiea gigantea. Next base: position 107,877 of record JAKOGI010000675.1, read on the forward strand.
GATAATATGTTTTCTTGGATATCCAAGCATCATTTTTGAAAGAATATTTGCAGGTTCAGGTCCTATGCTTCTACTTTGATTTTGAGATTTGTTCTTTTGTTCCTGGACTCATCTACTTATGTAAAAAATTGAACATTTTAATAAACATAAAGATATTCACAGAATACCACAAAACAATCATAAAAGAGTATATATTTCCTTCTAATTGCTACTCATTTAGGCACACAATTTTTGTTACTTGTGGACAAATGTTTGTGCATGTGGATCTTTGATCATGTGTTACATTGTTGCGATTTACCTTTCGGAACCAGTTTTCTCATATGGACAACTTTATGTCGTACTTTCCCGTGTTACTTCCTCATTTGGTGTAAATCTTTTAACTTGCAATAAGAGTAATTAATTAGTAAACGTCTTGAGAAACTATTATTAAATATCAAGATTTACAATCCCATTTACACTGACTTTTGTGTCTCACATGGGAAAAAAAAGGGAATTGGGACACTTGGTACGGCACAATCATAGAAACATTTATCAAATTAATTAAAAAACGATTTCAGCAAAAGCTAGGTTGATGTTGCATTTTTCAAAGAGTCCAGAGAAGAAACCATCAAATAATTGTTGATATAGCATTTTTTCAAAAGGATGGATTGTGTGGCATTTGGCGTAGTTGCTCGGTTTGAAAGAGGCATTGTCGAAGCTATACAGTTGGTTGTAGGCTCCTTTGAGGTTAGGATGGCTAAAACAATGGCGCTTAAGTGGGAGTTCAAGTGTCTATAGATCAGCCATGGGCTTCCTGGGAGGGGTGTTCTCAATGAATCCCTTTGATATATGTAGAGTTTTGTTTATGGTTAATGATGCTTAAGTTTGTAGTTATTTTCATAGTAGGTTTTGTTTGAATGTTGTGATTTTGGTTCAAATATTCTTATATATTGGTTAGTTAGGCCAAGGATATTAAATTCCTATAGCAGTGATTGGATCACTTTGCTGGCTTTATATTGGTAATCTGTAGCAGGCATAACTATATGAAAGTGATTCTGCTTTTGTTCTATTGGTTGTGTATGAGATGCAAAGATTAATGTAGGCGAGATTCGAATCCAATTTTTAACAAATAGTTTCAGAAGTTGGCTTTTATCACATTAGCTTAATGTTCGGCAAATTGCTCAAACACATACACAAATAAGATAATTAATGTATTTACGTTAAAAAATTGGATCGCAAGGAGAATAATTTAAAAAGTCAGATCTCAAAGTGACGCGCGGATATGAGCTTAATTTGTGTGTAAAAAAGGAGTTACCCAACTAAGAAAACTGCAAAACAGACAGTGACATTATATGAAGCGGTTGAAGTGTATCCAATTTCAATAAATGGATGTGAAAAAACTACAAAAACAAACAATATTGTGCACACAGTCATATTCGAAATCAACTGTTGAGTCACTCCACTACTAGCATAAAATGCTCTTTGATTAGTATTTCAAAGTTAATTTGCAGTTAATAGTTAACATATTTTAAGCTACATTGTAGTTAATTAAAATTTATTGGTAGTCATATTTAAGTAAAATTATCTTTATTAATGTACTATTTTTTCTAATACAAATAATAAAAAGTAGTGTAATTTTGTTATCATTTTGTTTTAGTTTATTAAAAACTAAAACATATCAAGCTTTGCAGATTTTTTTGGAACTCTACATAGGTAAATGTATCATGTATGAAGAAAAACTTGCAAAGCCTGTCTTTGCTTGTCAATGATAGTCTACATAGAGTTATGACAATAAATGGCTATCAAAAGTTTTCACAATACATGTATGAAAAATTCACATTTTGGTCTAGTGAGTTTTTGCACAATAATTTTTGGGACTACGAAAATTAAAAAAATAATTTAGAGTCAATCACCATCTGAATAAATAGAGTTATAGGTCTTGAAATGGCCAAAATGACCTTTACATTTGAATTTGCCCTTAATAATAGTAGTAATAATGAGAAAACAAAAACTCAACCTTGTTGTTATTATTGTTGTTATTATTGTTGTTGTTACGTTAGTGTTGTTGTTGTTATTGTTGTTGTTGTTGTTGTTGTTATTGTTATTTTTCTTGTTGTTTTTATTTAGAAAATAAAAAGCAAAGAGTGTTTTGGTCATTTTGTGACCTATATATCTGTTTTCTTACATGTTTATGTGCCTCTAAATTTTTTCCGACTTATATAGGTCCTACACATTATTGTTCAAAAACCTAGTAAACCAAAACATAAATTTTTCTGAAGAATCTTCACACTATGTAATACTCACCTTTAATTCCTCATCCCAACTTCATAGATCCAATGTGATTTACTTGGAAAATCAGAACCCCTCAAATTCACCAAGCAACATAAAGTTTGGCATGATCATCAACTTGTAGGTTTATAACGTGTGACCATTTGAAAGTACAACTGCTTATTTGAAAACTACCTCTCTATTAATATTGTATATACCTGATGAATGATTTTGTCATAGGATGCACTCACATTTATTCCTTTGCAAGTGAGTACACTCCTAAAGTTGTTATGAGTTTTTATCTGAGGGATAGAAGTGGTTTGCAATCTTGCATCATCTTCCTTATAAAAAATGTAATGTGCTCATCCATATATTAGAATATGGAGTGTCATTTGATGCCCTTGATGAGTATTCGGGAATGACATAATCAACAATTCCATAATGCCCTAAACAATTTGCTTACAACATCTTAAAATGCATTGGTGAAGAAGTTCTATGAAAGTCAAAGCAACCAAACTTGCAAAGGCTCCCTTGTGTTGGTGATCAACGTGGGCTTTTTAATTGACATGTTAAAAAGTCATGATTCTATGTGTCGGATCTAGAAGAATTCTCTGAAAGCATGACAAGTAACTTTTGATTTGGGGATGAAATAAACCAACTATTATGCTTAAAATTTTGGCCTCTTATGCTACATGGATATGACATTCCTTTTTTGGTGTTCTAAAATCAACCAAGGACAACAATGCAATTGATCAGCCACCCTTATTTGAGACTTTCTTGAATGCTGGGCGCCATAGGTGCACTTGATGATAGGTGGTTATCGGTGCAACATGGGTTACCATCTCACATATGTTGTAGAACATAATTGGGCGGTGGTAATGAAAACAATTCCTTCTACATGGTTGCCTAAACATAGTCTGTTCGCCCAACCACAATAAGGAGCAACAAAGGATGTTATGAGGGTGATTAGTGTGCTCCAATTAGCTTGATTTGCTATTATTTAATGTCTAGATGTTTATTGGACCAACAATATAGGGACAAGTCATGAGAGCATGCATAACATGATTGTTGAAGACACAAGAAATACATATGACTTGTGCTTTCAACTACGACACTACAATTAGGCTGAAAGCTCACATCACACCACCTAAGTTTTGTAATAGTTATGTTCATCAATTTCACTCATGGTTAGAACAACATGCTCGCATAAATAGCCAACCACGACACAACAAACTAAAGGAAGCCCTGATTAAAATAAATGGGCAAGGTTTAGAACATCATATAACACCATTTAAAATTTTCTTCCTTCTATTAAGACATCCCCTGATATGAACAACCGTTTTTAAGTCTGTTGTGTCATTTGATTGTCCTTTAATTTTATTCGGCATGTTGCACTTGTTATTATAATGCATTTATTCTAGTTACCTACTGTCATGTAATTTCTATTCCTTTTTATGCATCCATTTTTAGGCTATGCGTAAGTGGTTACTCGAATAAATTAGTAAATTAATAGTAATTGGAACATGAATTAAATAATTCATTTAATATTTCATATTTAGCCAATAACTAAAAAAAATTAATTTCCCAAGATCCACCAATTAGATGGTTGTATTGTTAGTTTTTTTAAATAAAGAATAAATTTGTTAATTAAAAGTTATACGACATCTACGATGGATCTCAAATTCAAACAAGTACATCACTAAAAAATCAAAATAAATCCTCCACATAAGAGAATTGCTACATTCCTCAACACTTCTCTTTTACTTAATCGTTGTTTTATAATATAACGTTTAACAAAAAAGACCTGACACACTTGTATAAGTTTCTTGTGGAAAAAAGTATGCCTGCTATCACAGTTCAAATTTTAAGATTTAATATATGTTATTGATCCTATCAATCCGAGTAATCAGAAAAGCTGAAATTAAAAATGATGGATGGATTTTTTTTAAAAAATAATAATAAAGAAAAAGAAGAAAGAATTTAAACCTCGTTCCCACATCAAACATCCTTAATTAATAATCATATTGCTTGGGAGCTCACACCCTCAGGTAGCACTCAACTATTGATTTTTTTTCCAAACTAGCACCGAATTATTATTATTTTTCCCCAATAGCATTAAGTTATAAATATTTTTCTAAAATAACACTAGGTGACCTATTAACCAAGAGTAGAATTAAGGTAACTTGTGTTTTTTACTTTATTATTAATAATAATAATAATAATAATAATAATAATAATAATAATATACATATATATACATACACATATATACGTATACAAATATATATATATATATATATATATATATATATATATATATATATATGTATATGTACATACATACATATATGTATATATAATTTATCACAGATTACTGCCTACTACAGTACTACTTCTTGATTGTACATATATATATATATATATATATGATTTGTCACAGATTAGTAGTAGTTACTGCTTGATTGAAACCCACAAACAAACACCACTCTAATCTGTCCCGCATCCTTGCTTCTCGTATTCAACGGAAGCCATCGCACAATTACCCCGCACTCTTTCGCACAGCTTCAAGCCCCTGGATCGCGGTCTCACAATTTGGTGTCTTCTTCCGCTTATACTCTCCAGGCAAAACCCCATGACTCAAATCTCTGTTTCCCTTTTGTAGTTAAAATTAAGCTGTTCTGTATCCCTCTTTATCTGGAATTGTTTGTATTTTTTGTTTGATTTCATATTTTTCTGATTGGTTTGCTGGTCGATTATTTTAGAGACTTCAATGCTTTGCCTTCGTGCCATGGGTCAGTGTCTAGTATTCTAACGAATAATTTCATGATAGCGACACACGAAACATTGCCAACTTGTCTTTTTTTCTCCCCCTTCCCATCAAAGTTCTGATAAATCCAGATACACCCCTAGAAGTATTCTTTTCATATCCCCGGCGTTCTGAAATGACTCCCGTTCGTGTAAAAGGGCGCAGGGCAATTCCCAAGTTGGAGCACTAAGTCGCAATTTTTAACCGGTTTACGTGAAAAGCTAACCTGAGCCACAAATGAGTGTTTTTTTTTAATTTAAAATTTTATATTTAAAGGCAGTGTTGTGCCTTTCCAATGATAGTTCGTAGACGCATTAAAGAACTTCATACGAAGCAACCAAAATGAAACTACGAGTATTGTGGTTTTTTTTTTTTTTTTAAAACTAAACATTTGATGTGGTCAATTGTTTCGAAGATCATTAAAAGTTAATACCACCTCCATCAATAATGTTCATCGCATTTTGAGAGGGAAATTTTAAAAGCAACGCTATTACTCATTAGTGTTTTCCCCCGCATGGGTGTTGGTGATGTTCAAATTGAACTTTGTTTTAGAACTAATTTTGTAGAAAAAGAAACAAATTTTGTTGATAGACAGATGAAACTGCATGTGTGCACTTTTTTCTCTACTTTTTCTTTTTAATGTAAATTAATTTCTGTGCTTAATTGTCAGACACTTACAAATGAGATCTTAGGTTGGGATTAAAGCCTCGTAATCATCCTTTTTCCTCCTATAAATCCAAAACAATCGTCAACTTCTTACCATTGGCCAATTTTTACTTCACATTATGATATATGACTTTATAATTGACCACTAAATTAGTACATCAAGTACAAATTTGTTATGCATCAAACCAAATTAGGAGAGTAAATGGAGACATCAATGCATGATCAAGATGAAATTGAATGGAGCTATTTATCCTAGTGAAACCTCTTTTTTAAAAAGTAGTTAGCAATTATCAAAAGATCTATCTTTGTATGGTCTTTTTATGGAGAAACATCCTTTTGAGATTAGAGGTCTTAATTCCATGCCTCTTAGCATAGACAACATCCAAATTACACTTGGTATGAGGGTTTTTAAAAAGAATCTAGCCACTTTTTCTGAAATTTATCGTTTAAAATTGTGTCATATCTAATTCAAATCAGGAACGGATAGTACGTTGACTTTTTTTTGGGGGGGGGGGGTTTGAAAGGGGGGGGATTAAAAGCTATCCAAAGATCTGTGCCATGTCACCCATGATCCATTACACGAAAGTTACATGCCACATCTTTAATCCTTGACCATTACCATGATTAGAAGTGTTGTTATGATGATGGCCTATTTGTTTAGTGACTCACTACAGCAGCCTTCTAGCATGGCATGTTAGTCATGGCCTTCATGACCTTTTTTTTTTTTTTTTTGGCTCTAACTTTTTTGCGTTTGTTTTTACTGCCAGCAGGTATGGCTAAGGGCAAGAAAGAGGGGCACCACTATAGCCAAAAGGTTGTACTGCGTACGTACATCAGAATGGAACGGGAGGTAGAGCACCCCTTTTCTGTCATTGGCCTTCACGAGATCGTTGATCCTTTCTGCTATTTCTTGAATTCTTGATCTAGGTCAAAATATGTCGATCTTGAGAATATAACTTTCTTGTAGGGGCTATATTGCCATTGTTCCTATTGTCCCTTTGTAAATATTCTGTGGCCACAAGCGTTAAATGTGCATTCTCATGTAGGTTAATTTCTGGGATCATTGAGATGCTTACTTGGAAAGCTGGACGAGGGCAAGGTTCCAAATGCCATCATATTCTCTTCTTTGTAACTGCTACTTTGGCCACAAAAGCGGAAGAAATGTTCCTATCCAATTATATCAATGGAATCTGGATAAATTGAGACTTCTGAAGAAAGTTCTACGCAAAAGTTTGCTTTTCCCTTTTCCTGTACTGGTCAGTATATGCAAATAATGCCCACAAGTTGATATACCTCATGGGCAGATTGCTTTTTTGACCTTACAGCACTTTTTATAGTATTTACATCTTTCTGTGCATCCAAGTTCTTGGTGCTCAATTGGTGAACTGTGTCTTGATCACAACACAATAGCAGCAATAGTTTGTCAAAAAGCATTAGGGAAAGTGCAGATATACGTTGCCCTTGACAGTAAGACATTTCTGATAATCTACCCAAAATAAAAATAAAAGAACCAACCCAAAAAAAAAAAAAAAGATTCTGGAACCGACTGACAAAAGAATTTGGAAAAAAGTTTCAGCTGTGACGTATTGATATGGAGAAATAGGAATACGGTTCTCTTATAGTGATGAGAAATATTTCATTTGTGTTATATTGTGATTATTTGACTTCGTATAAATCCATAAGCTGGAATTGGACTGGTTTTCTGGATCACATTGTGTGTGTACTAGCCTCGAGGTATTTTAGCTTTTGTACTGGGTTACTTCTTGTGGCATTGGTAGTACCTCTTGCAGTTTTTCATCTTGTGCTTGCTCCTCAAGTAACCGAACCATATGGCTTTTGCCTACAGAAAGGCCCTGTTTTGTTTCTTAGTTTATAGATAGAAATTTGAAACATTTCTTCTCCAAGCTGCTTCACATGAGACAGTTGAGCATATCCGTGAAGACTTAAGGCATCAGCTCTTAAAGTTCTCTATATATGATATGATAAGTTTAACAAATGTCATATTTAAATGTGAAATTTATCAAAAGATTTGTGACTTGATTTCTGTGCAGAATAATTGCTTTCTAGTGGATTGTAACTCCCTGTTGCATCAGCTTGTATACTTGCATGGATCTCTCCATTGACGTGGGTCTATTTATTGCGATGAAATATATGCTGCATCAACTTATATACTTACATGGATCTCTCCATTGACGTGGGTCTATTTATTGCGATGAAATATATGCTGCTATCTTTTGGCGCCTCCTCTAATATCTCATCTTAGCAAAATACTTATGGCTAATGCTAGATTTTCCCTCGTTGCCCTTCCCTCACACCCCCAATGGAAAAAGATATGGTGTAACATTTAATGTTCCTAATCTAATTTTAGTGTGATCATCTGTCTAGATGTATGTCATATCCAGGATTAATTGTTCTGGTGATGTAAACAGGAGTACTGTACACAGGTTTGCATTTCTGCTACCACATGCCCAAGGTGATCAAGAGGGTGCATAACTTCCCGTTCTCCTGCTGCTGATGGTGTGCATTTCATGTAAGTGCAATAACTGTTTCACATATTGCCCTTAGAGTTCCATGCCTTGGCAAGTTAACCAAATGTTTGCTTGAAACTGGAAGGAATAACTTACTGCACAGAGCTGTTCCTTACCTTCTTTTCTTTATCCATATTGTGTTAATCATAAAGGATTTTTTTTTTTTTGGGGGGGGGGGGGGGGGGGGGGGAGGGGGAAGGGGTAGGAGAATATCTTGGTGTAAGATACTAGTTATTCATTTAGTTGAGGACCGGAGATACATCATCGTGTTAATAAATCAAGCAATACAATAATACCTATATCTGCAGACCTCCTACATTCACAATCATTCTTTACTTGTGAGTGCCAAGATTGTCCGTAGATCTCAAAAAAATGCTAATCTCCCCACTCTAACCTTATACATGTATTTTTGTTTAAATTGCTATTGTTGAAGTAGGAATCTATCTCTCTACGGGCAGTCATGTCGGTAGAAGTAAGGCTGTTTACACTTGGATCTTTCTAGAACTCGCGAAAGCGGGACCCATACTGGACGTTGTTCTTCTTGTTATTGTTGTCATTGTGAAGTATCCCAAATCATTGATGAGTTTAGTAAAATATTTACCTAAATAATGCAAATGATCAATCTTCCTAAATATTTTGTTCCATATCATTTAGTTATTTGGAATCTTTTTCCTCCATATATGTAATTCTTTTTGCCTCCAACCAAAAAAAAAAAAAAAAAAAAAGCACTTGCCTACCTTCAGGTATATCCTTTCTGGTCTAGACACCAACAGTAATAGTCAGACCTTGAAATTGCTAATAGTTCTTCAGGGCTCATCTTTTCAAGTTCACCTTCCCTCCATTGTGCAAAATTGTTGCGATTTTGTGGTTCACTGGCCAGTGGGTGGAGTTCTGCTTTATGATTTTGGGATCTCATTCTCTTGTAAAGCCTCATTGCTGCAACACAGTCATCATAAGGATCTGGTATGCCAGTCTGAATCTCATAACTGTAAGGTAAAAAGCGTTGTTAAAACATGGTAGAGGGGAAGAATTCAAAAGCCATTTTTAGGAGTTAAGTTACTTGCCCCAGGTATGCTTGTGTTAGATATTTAAGGGAGTTGCTGAGCTTGCTTGTCTTCATCAAGGGCGGATATTTTGCTGTATCCCTGCAGAAAAACCAATGCACATTAGCTTTTTGAGCGGCATGTTATCTATTTATCCAGCCACTACTTCTAACATAATATCGCCCTAGACCTGGAGAAACTTGACTTCTACTTGTTTATCCAACCGTAAGAGCCTGCAACCATACCTATGATAAGGGAAAATTATTTGACTTGTACTGAAATTGACCCAACTTTTGCCTGACCAGTATTGATGGTATTTTTTTAATTAACTTATTAAACAAAAGTACAAAACGAAGCAGATGCAAAAAACCTTAATCAGAACTTACCCATGAAACAGTTTTAACCCTATGTAAGATTATACTAAAAAAAACATGACTCAGGACTGCCTATTTAGCCAGGTTTAAGTCAAACTTGAACTTCTAATGTGTATTGAACTGTCTTATGCATGAGTGCTCCAGTATAATACAGTCCATACCTTATCATGATTGCTGGATATTCGAGTGCTAGGCAGTCCAGATCATGATCAAGCCCATGCCCCACAAGAAGTCTCGCTTTTCCCCCTCTTGACCGGATTTTCCACACAGGTTCACCATTGCAAAGAAAATCTTGAATTCTTTTCTGAGCTTGCTTTAATGGCATTGCATCCCTCAGGTACTCTGGCCTTATACCTGTTGTCTCGCACCTGCTCATGTTGCCACAAATGGGGATTCAGATGTCAATCTAACATTAGTGAAGGGAAGTTTATAACAAAACATGTAGCTACCTGTAGTTAGTGACAGGAATTTGACGCTTGACATATGTATGGAAAATGATGTTGTCATATTCGTCAGTTAGGCAAACCCGAGCGCAGATATCCAGAGACCCATCACTGCCACCACCTACCATTTTGCAGGCAAGTGCAACTATTTGTGTGGCTCTTCCTTGGCCATTATCAATTCTTAAGTCATCATGAATTCCCAGGTTCCCCATGCGAGAAAGCAATCCCTGCAGAGGAGATCGAGTTGGAAGCTATCACTCCTATAAATTGTGATATCTTGAATGGTCATTTTCACATCTATATGTTTCAAGGATTTGATCATTACATTTGGGCGGGAGAGTTGGCAATTTGCATGGTTCATTCTTAGGGTGTTGGCGCTGTCTAAGATGGTTAGGCACAAGTTGCATCCACGAGTGCTGAACATCTTGGCGCACTCCACCTTTGGCAATGGTCCTGCAAAATCAGTATAATAAATGAACAAACTCATCAGAGGTCTTAATTGTTAACCATAACATTGGGATATTTGAAATATATTTATGGAATCTAGTGTTGCTTGTATGAAGAGCTAGGTTTTTCATATTCCTGAACACATTCAGAAAGCTTTAAATAATTCATCTGTGAAGCGTCTTTGGCTGTGGAAATGTGTACCAAGAGTTCAAAGTGAGTTACTCTGAAGGAACATACCGATAAGATGTTCCCTTAGTGATTCAAAGGATCTACAATGTTTTTTACACACACCACACATGGGTTCATGGACAGAATGGAAAGATGTCCTCATGTGATCCACCAGGTGTTCCTTTCTGTTGAATTGTCTATAGCATGCTGCACATTTGTTCCTGCTGTTCATATAAATCTTAAGTAAAAAATGTGTTGAAATGTATGACTTTGTGGAGTTCTGCTAGCTTTGTGATTCATATGCATATATTAAGCATGCACTACATAATAAATGCTAGAGGACACTTTGTGATTATGTTAAAGCTCTGAGCCACTTAAAAGTGAAGGTCTGAAGTAGACTTCCATAAAAGCATAAACTTTCTGAGACACCATTTTCATGAGGGGAAGAGGTCAGTTCTCCATCATGAACATTAATAGTCTTGCGAGACCCACTCAACTGGGCTACTGATCACGGTAGAAAATGCGGATTTTTGTTGCGAGACCCACGCTTTCATACCCCATTCCGCATCTGAATAAAATGCTCACTGTCTTGATATGAGATATTCACAAACTACTGGTGTTATAGCTATTTTACATAATTAATGGCTAAAATACCTAACAAATAACTTGGAGTCCGGCCCAGAGCAAGATGGGGGATCAGATGTGATAAACAGTACCACTACAATTGAATTGCGAAATGTTTTTCATTGGACCCCGAGACAATTAGTAGCATATAATGATGAAGACATCACAATGCAACATTGAACAGGTGGAATGATGATGCAGTAAAAACAAGTTTGTATGTGAGAGAGTGGATAAAGTAGGAAAATCATGCCTTGAAGTTTCTGAAGAGTCAGCTGATCTATAGTCCATCGTGGGTGCTGGTGGGAAGTGGAAGTACTTCAATACTTCGATGCAAAGGTAAAGCTATGAGAACTTTTCGGAGGAGGAGGATGCAGAGCATTGTATTTATATTGATTAGAAGGAAGGAAAAAGGAGAGGTGAAGAAAAGTTCTCCAACTTGGATGATGTAATGATTCCTTCGGGGTAGTCATTTCGGTATTGAAGATTTCACAGCTTCTATTTCTGCCATATTATTGCAGTTCTGAGCTGTTTGTAATTAACCGTAATGCAGATGCTAAGTCAGCTCTTTCTACCTTCGGAATCTAGCTCCCTATTCGGGGGAGGGAACAAAGAAACCACCCCAACCTTCCTCTTTTTTTCACATTGCGTATGTCTATATGTGTGCAATCCTAGAAATCAGAACAGGTTGACCAGTGTTCCCAACTTTTTGCCTTTCTCTTAAGAAGTGTAAATACATTTGTAAGTATGGTACTTTGTGGTGCATATTTGGTAGTTTCATTAAATGTCATCAATGCTTACTATTGCAACTTTAAATTTCAATCGGTTTGCTATTTATTTATGATTCTCATCCCTTGAATATTTATGTAAAATGAGGAGGTCTTGATACTAAAGATTGTCAGACTAGGCACTTGGTTCATATTTATTTTGTCGTCATTAGATGAATATGCAAACTGCATTGTCATTTTGAGGCGCTTAGGCTCTGGTTGCATGGAATGCTGTTCCAGGCATTACAAAATCCTTGGAAATAGTTTCCCTGACGTTAAACTTGTACGATATCATGCATGTAGTGTGTGCCGTCATAATTTTAGATGACTGAACAAGTTATGTGATAGTTTGCATGTAGCATGTGTCTTTTATTTTCGCTGACCAAGTTACTTCTAAGACATCCTGGATGAAAATAATTTCCAAACCTACCTGCTATTTATGTTTAGGAATAGAGAGGGAGGTTGCAGTATTGCTTCTCTTGTGCTCGTTTTGTAAAGTGATCTTGTTTTGCTTAGCTATGGTAAGAATTAGCCGAATTGAACCAGCCCTACCCTAACCGACGTATAATTTACATTTAAGACATTTTGATTGCATTTCATGGGCAGTAGCAGAGCCCAAATGACCCAACCTGAACTTCTGATGGTCCCATGAACTCGTTCTAACTCAATCTGACATTGGTGTGACCTGAAGCCACTAGTAAGGGTAACCATCACTTGTAAACAGTGAGTTAGCTTGTTTCTAGGTTCAGGCAAATCAATTTCAGCACCAAAATGCTGTGCAGTGCTATGTGGTTTACAGAAATTCTGAGTCAAGGCTTTGATAAGCGAAAGGCTGGCCTTCTTTCGAGGTGGAGCATTTCAAGATTCTAATTTAGATGGAGTCTTCAAGATTTTACTTTTGGACCCTCTTTAGGAGGCTCTTTGAGTTACAGAAGTTTGCACGAATATTCTAACTGAGATTTTCTGATATTAGATTTTAGTTAATTCCGTGGATACCTTAATCATGAATAACGTTGTGGAAATGTGCTACTCATTGCCTTCCACAAAGTTCCTGTAAACTGGATTATATTCCTCATTATCCTTATGGTGTGACATATAGAGTCAAATGACAGAGAATGTAGAGGACATGACAACATGGTGAAGAACTGGCTGCATGGAGAACCAATGATGTTGCTTAGACTCTTCTACAAGTCCTTGATATGAAGTACATGTACAGATTCGCACTCACTTTTCTTTTCTTAAGTGTTGTTTTTTTTTTTTTTTTTTTTCAAATTTCCCTTGGGTCTAAAATTAAGTGTACAACTGTTTGCTGTTGCAATAATCAAGTTTCTGATTTGAACAGTTGAGATGATGTATTGATGGGTATGACTCTGAGTGATAAATAGCTGATGAATCTTTAAGAAAAGCAAACACTACTATTAAGTAAGATGATTAACTATAAGATCTATTGTTAGGTTTTTCTTTGATTCTCAGCATTCCTTTTTCTAGTACCATTTGCAGCCTCAAGGATGCTGAGGTAGAGGACATTTTAATTTTTTGAAAATTAACAAGATGATGGAATGTCAGATAAGGATGCACCTTTTGACCAATGTGGGCTTCAAGGGATTCCTTCTTTGAACTTTGAAAGTGAAGATACCCTTATACGCAAGGAGAGGAGAAAAGGTGCGTAAGAGTTGTGGTCCCCTAGTTTCTAATGCTATGCCATCAAAATGCATGCATGGCTTTACATCTAGTCCATAGCCCTCAATTAGCTAAATTTCCATCTCTGTTTCAGATAGTCCAAACAAAGCTTGGCATAACGGCATTATTCCATTACAATAGTGTAATTTCAGTGCTGCTCATAGTGATCCAGAAACGACCAAATGAAATTGACAGCAACATCATGTTATGCACAATATGCTTGTTAATTTTCCTTATTATGTGGCATGATGTTTCCTGCGCTTCTGATTATGCTTTTTAGTATAGGTAGTATGTGTTTCATTCATTTTGCTCTGATTATGCTTCTGATTAGAGTGACCATCACTATTCTGTAGTAGAAGAAATAGAGAATATAATGGGGCATTTTCTTTAGTCCACTGTAATCTAAGCTAAAAACTTGCTTGAAAGTAACTTTTTTTTATCTAAAAAGTGGACAATACCTTAGGTGCAAATCTGGTTGTGTTATTTCAGGCTAGGTAATCTTGTACCAGTGGGTTTGATTAGGCCTCCCTTTAACCTTTTCAGTGTCATACATACCTCAGGGGCTTGGAACTGGTTTTTTTCCTGGTGAGATCTGAGAACTCAACATCAGAGACAGGCTGTTAAGCACATATGATGTCTGAGAGGGGGAAAGTTTGACAGGTGATGGGAGGGAAAAGGATCTTCAGCTCCCAGGATGGTCAAAGGAGCACTTTTTGCCCACATTTAGACAATGTGATTGTGGATGGGGAATATAATGTCGCAATCTTGGGTTCACGGAGCTTCTGCGCACCTGAACTGCACGGCTAGCTGATATGATTTAACTTTTTTATTTATGAAAACTAAAGCTAGCTTATTCATATGTCAAGCAAATTCTTGCTGATTGCAGCGTGTCCAAAATTGAACGCTTTTCTTATATTTTATTAGTGGGGTGTAACATCCTAGTGTCTGTAATGCAGGATCAGTTCGAGTGTTCCATCAGTGGTAAACAAGGATTCAAAGTACGGTTTCGATCACAATATGAAAAAATTGGTCTAATACGGAAATCGCGTTCTATATCACAACTAAAACGTGGTTCGGCAAACTCAGAAACTTTTCCATGCAGCCGTTTAGTCGCAGATCGGCCACATTTTAAATCCATGGTGGTAAATGATGTTGGAAAATATGATTTTAGAGTGGTGTTATATACAATTACAACCACTAAATATATTTTACGATATGGTACTAATCGAATTACTGGGCTTGAATTAAATCGATTAACTTTAAAGTGTTCCTGAAATTATCAAGTAACGAGATTAGTAATAACAACAATAATAATCAAAATTAATTTATAGATCAAATCGTGCCGTAGCTTAGCCACTGTCTTAAGAACGATTTTGCTGAAGGTACGGTGCAAACTTCATACGGGTAGCCGTTCCCCAGGATTGATACGGTATTAAACACTCCAGATGCACTCCCAGGCAGTTAACTTGGAGTACTTGAATCAGTGCCCAAAGATGTTTATATTAAAGGTTTAAAGGATATGTGTTTAAGGCTAATTTTGTGGCTAATTTATTTATGGTTTAGGCATGTAAAGGAGATACTAGAGTTGGTTTCTTTCCCTTTGCCTGGTGTTTGTTTTTGCTGATTTTTCCTTGGCTCAAAAACTCCCTAGTCGTGCATATATATATATATATATATATATATATAGGAAAGAGGGAGGAAAATTTAGTTCAACAATAAGCAACAAGTTTCAACTATTTTTGACAATCATTTTGACAAAAAAGCAATGGTAGGTAATCAACTACCCACAACCTTTGACAATAGCACAAGATAAGTCAACAATTCAACTACTACTTTGATTTTTCCTAACAATCCCCCACAAAAATCAAAGTATGGTTAGGCAATAAGAACATGTTTGAGCACAGAGAAATTAATGCGTCGATACCAATGTCTCGCGACTTGAATTGACACCTAGTGACACCAGGTTTAAAGACAAACGTCCTACCAAGTGACAATCATCTTGAACTTGATAGGGAAGTGTAAGTCTGCCCCTGGGCACACATTAATCTCAGACATTCTCTTAGTCAGCGGTCTGGCGTCTCATACTGGCCATACACCACTCCCGGTAGCTCATAGGTGCTCTAGGAGGTAGACCCATACTAATCATCTGACAAGAAGCGACCATACTTCCACACCTAAGTATGTGGATCCATCTAGCGTGTGATACTTTCACACCTCACATGGTCCATTAAGAGCCAATTGCTCAACCTTTCCCAACAGTAGCAAGGCACTATTACTCACATACACCATAGGGAGGGATACCATGCAGTGCTCTCGGAATTAAGTAATGATTTCGTTATTACCCTTTGAACTTCCCTTAGCGGATCCGTAAGATTCTTGTCGGACTTCACAGAGTCTAGTGATATCACTCCATTTTCTAGTAGCTACTTCACCACTTTGTGCCTCAATCGTATATGCTTTCTCTTTCCGTTGAAGGCCTTACTTATTGCAACTGAAATTGCTGCCATGTTATCACAATGCAGTGCAATCGAAGGAGCCAGCTTCCCCCACAATGGGACGTCTGCTAGCAGACTTTTCAACCATTCAGCCTCACGACCTGCCAATTCAATAGCAATAAACTTAGATTCCATAGTAGACATAGCAGTACAAGATTGTTGAGTAGATTTCCAGGATATAGCACCTCCACCTAGTGTGAACACATAACCACTAGTGTAATTAATTTCATCATTATCAGATACCCAATTAGCATCGCTATATCCTTCTAATACAACAGGAAATTTTCCATAATATAAACCCCAATCAATGGTGCCTTTCAAATATTTAAGCAAGCATTTTAACGCAATCCAATGATTATCACAGGGGTTATGAGTGTATCTGCTAAGTATACTTACATCATATGCAATATCAGGCCTTGTATAATTCATTAAAAATATGACACTGCCAATTGTTTTTGCATATTCCATTTGGCACACAGGAACACCTTTATTTTTTATTAAATGCATACTAGTATGATAAGGTGTCCTAATAGGATCAACATCAAATGAATCAAACTTTCTAAGTATTTTTTCAATATAATGCGATTGGTTAAGACTAATGTCATCTTGGGTCCTCTTGATACTCAGAAAATTTGGTACTCAGAAAATCAAAATCCTAAGATAACATCAGCTTCACCCATATCTTTCATTTTAAATTTGGTACTCAGAAAACTTTTAGTATCATTAACTATATCCATATTTGTGCTAAATATAAGCATGCCATCAACATATAAGCATATAATAACACAACCATCAGAAACATGCTTAGAATACACTCAAATGTCACTTTCATTTGCCTTAAATCCATATGCTATAATTACGCTATCAAAATTTTCATACCACTGTTTAGGGGCCTGTTTTAATCCATACAAGGATTTTATCAATTTACACACCTTATATTCTTACCCGGTACCATAAAACCCTTAGGTTGTTCCATATAAATTTCTTCATCTAGATCCCCACTTAAAAATGCAGTTTTCACATCCATTTGATGCACAATTAAGCTATGAATAGAAGCAAGTGTAATCAGTACTCTAATGGTGGCTATTTTAGACACAAGAGCATACGTATCAAATAATCAATTTCTTTCCGTTGATGAAATCCTTTAACCACCAAGCGAGTTTTATATTTATCAATCGATCCATCAGCCTTTAGCTTTTTCTTAAATACCCATTTACACCCTAAAGGTTTACAACCTCCTGGAAGGTCAGGTAATACCCATGTATGATTACTTAATATAGAATTAAGCTCACTGTTAATAGCTTCTTTCCAGAAAATAGCATCAATAGATTTCATGGTTTCTTCATATGTTTTGGGATCTTCTTCAATAATATATGCAGGAACAAATTCCTTATTTAGCATGCCATATTCAACCAAAAATGCGGTAATAAAATCAGGAT
The DNA here is from genome assembly GCA_029747015.1 of Carnegiea gigantea. Taxonomy (NCBI): domain Eukaryota; kingdom Viridiplantae; phylum Streptophyta; class Magnoliopsida; order Caryophyllales; family Cactaceae; genus Carnegiea; species Carnegiea gigantea. Next base: position 125,601 of record JAKOGI010000675.1, read on the forward strand.
CAAAATCAGTTTCTTTCCTTATTTTTTTACTTCTTCTTTATTCTACACTAGCTGAACATGCATGTCTTTTAGGGGATACTTCATGAGAGATGTGATGATCATGAGATGCAATTTTCATGGGAAATATATTTTCAAAGAATTCAGCATCTCTAGCCTCTATAATACTACCATGCATATATGAGTTATTTGCACCTTTAGTAATAAATCGATATGCAACACTTTGATAAGCATATCCAATAAATAATGCATCAATGGTTCTAGGACCAATTTTCTCCCTTTTAAATTCAGGCAATCTCGCTTTAGCTAAACACCCCTACACTTTCAAGCAATTTAGGTTAGGAGGATGCCCTTTCCATAATTTATATAGGGTCTTATCAAGTTTCTTATGAGGTACACGATTTAATACATGACATGCAGATAAAATAGCCTCCCCCCACATATTATCAGGAAGCCCATAACTAATTAACATTGCATTCATCATATTTTTTTAAAGTTCTATTTTTTCTTTCTGCTACGCCGTTTTATTCTGGAGTATAAGGGGCAGTCCGTTCATGAATAATTCCGTTAGCATCACAATAATTTTTAAGACTTGTGGGGTCATATTCTCCACCTCTGTCACTTCTAAACCTTTTTATTCTTCTATCTAGCTGATTTTCAACTTCAGCTTTATACTTAATAAACATTTCTTCTGCTTCATCTTTTGAACTTAGGAGATAAACCATAGTATAACATGAGTAGTCATCAAAAAATGTAATGTAATACTTTTTATTGCCTCTACTCATGTGGTTCTTAAACTTTCCTAGGTCACAGTGAATAAGCTCAAGCAACACGTTTTGTCTTTCTATAGATTTAAACTGTTTCTTATGAAACTTAACTTCAACACATACTTCGCATTTAGAAAAATCCATATTAGACAATTTAGGAATCAAGTTAAGACGCTTGAGCCTTTTAATAGAGTCAACATTTATGTGTCCTAATATAGCATGCCATAAATCAAGTGATTCAACAGTGTAAGCAGAAGAGGTAATAGCCATTTTATTCATATTCTTGGAAATTGTGTCAAGCGCAATCAGATCACTGTTACAGCAGAAACCCTTTCCCACAAATTCACCATTACGAGTCATGGTTAGATGATCAGAAACAAAGGTTACTTTTAGACCCGCTTTCATGAGCAAGCTACCAGATATGAGGTTTCTACGCATTTCAAGCATATGCAGCACATTAGTAAGAGTAAGTAGTTTTCTAGAAGTGAGTTTTAAAGTAATCTTCCCTTTTGCGATGACCGAGGCAGATGTGGAGTTACTCATAAAAACATATTCACCTTCGTCAATTTTTTTCGTAAGACTGAAACAGTCTGCAATCAGCACATATGTGTTTGGTAGCACTTGTGTCAACGATCCATTCCACGGTGTTGCCAACTAAATTGACTTCTGACATGACTCCAATAATAGTATCAGATTCAACTAGATTGGCATTTCCTCCTTTCTTAGATTTGCAATCCATGGCCTTGTGACCACGCCGCCCACATTCATGGCATTTACCCATGAATTTGTATTTTTACACATTTCCTTATGGCTTGTAATCACTTTTGTAGTTTCTCCTTCCCTTGTTTTTGAACCTGTCAAAATTAGCATATCTAGACTCCATAGAGTTAGCTCTAGAAAAACCAGAGTTATGCGAAATTCCTTTGTCTTTCAATCTATTTTCTTCCTCAATTTTTAGGTGACTGATCAAGTCTTCCAAAGTCCAATCTTTCTTTTCATGCATAAGATGATTTCAATATTCTTTCCAAGACGGTAGTAATTTTTCAATCAAAGTAATATTTTTAATCCTTCAGATGCAATAGTAGAACACAGATTTTCATATTCATAAATTTGATCAATAATAGACTTATCTTCCTCAATCTTGAAACTTAGCCATCTACTAATTGCATAACGTTTAGACCCAGCATCATCACCACCATATTTTTTATTAAGAGTGTTCCAAATGTCCTTAGCAGAGTCATATTTCATATAAATGTCAAGTAATGCATTAGACATATGATGCAATAACATTCCTTTGCAAATTTTACTATCTCTATCAAATTTTAGCTCATATTAAGCTTTTTCCTTTGCATCTTTACGAATAACCTTTTCTTCCAAGATATATGCAATCTCAATTTGTTCAAGATAAAATTTCATTCTAACAGCCCAACGGTTATAATTTTTACCATATAACGGTTCTAACTTAGACATATCAGGGATAACATATCTAGAGGCCATAATTGTATATAACCAAAATCGTTCTTAGATTGTTGGAAAATATGATTTTAGGGTGGTGTTATATACAATCACAAACACTAAATATATTTTACGATATGATACCAATCGAACCACTGGGCTTGAATTAAATCAATCAACTTTAAAGTATTCCTGAAATTATCAAGTAACGAGATTATTAACAACAAAAATAATAATCAAAATTAATTTATAGATCAAACTGTGTCGTAGCTTAGCCACTGTCCTAAGAATGATTTCGCCGAAGCTAAGCTGCAAAATTCATACGGGCGGCCATTCCCTATGATTGACACGTGTTAATCACTCCAGGTGCACTCCCAAGAAGTTAACTTGGAGTACTTGAATCAGTGCCCTATTAAAGGTTTAAAGCCTATGTGTTTAAGGCTAATTTTATGGGCTAATTTATTTGTGGTTTAGGCATGTAAAGGAGATACTAGAGTTGGTTTCTTTCCCTTTGCCTTGTGTTTGTTTTTACTGATTTTTCCTTGGCTCAAAAACTCCCTAGCTGTGCATATATATAGGAAAGAGGGAGGAAAATTTAGTTCAACAGCAAGCAACATGTTTCAACTATTTTTGACAATAATTTTGACAAAGAGGCATTGTTAAGTAATCAACTACCAACAACCTTTGACAATAGCACAAGGTAAGTCAACAATTCAACTACTACTTTGATTTTTCCCAACAAACTTTCATTTTTCCTAACAAATGATATACATTGGTGTGTACCTTATAACTTTAGCCTATTCTAGGCTTTGCAAGGCAAATTAGAGGACGTGAGCACTCCTTTTGTTTTGTCTTGTTTTTTAGTTGGCACCTAGCATCGCAGTGAGAATAAGATAGGGTCCAAGCACAAGATCAAGAGAAAAGAAAACAGAATTTGGGTCGGGCTAAAACTAAATCCGTAATATTTGACCGCATTACTAAAGAAATGTGCATCCCTCCTGGTTGGAAGGCGCGTCGCTGAAGATATATGCATCCCTGCTAGTTGGAAGGTAGCTAGATGTCATCAAGGACGGTCTGGCGTGTTCTTTGTTATTTGGTTTAATGAATTGTCCTATGATGTTCTCCTCTTGGCAAGACAACTTTAATGCGTGAGCTTCTTTAGCATTTTATCTTTCTCTCAGATGGAGCAATTTGCTGTCGAGGGAAAGCATCTGCAGAAGTTCAGACTCAGACAAGCTTTATTACTGGTGCAATGGGGGTGGCACAGTTGAGGAATAAGATGAGACGAGCATTGGCTTAATTGCAAGTTTTACCTAATAGGGTGTTTGGTAGATGGCTTTTTGGATAGCATTTTGGGCACAAGTTGGTTGTTTGACTTGTTTCAAGTGTTTGGTGAATAGCTATTTCTAATAGTTATTTGGTCCCAAAAAACTATTTTCCAAAAATTTAAACCAAGTAGCTTTTTGGGATAATTGTTTGGGTTTTATTGTATAAATGACCAAATGACCACAAGTTAAATTGAAGTCATGTCAATTTGCATCATTTTTTTATAATTCTTGCTGAGCAAATTTGGTGCTTATTTCTTGTTGTAATTAGTATACATTATTTAACAAAAAATTAGCTTAACGAAATGTCCAGCATTGTATATATTTCATATATTTGTCCTTTTATCTTACCTTTTTTTTGGGGAGTGGGGAGTTAAGAGGTTTGCGTATACATATATCTTAGAGACGTTTTATATGACGTTATTTGGACTTAATCATTATTCTTGGGATTCTTCCTCACCTAAGAGATTGCATTTTTTTTTATATTTTTTAGGATTAACAAAGTTCAACAAACCATTTAAAATGAATTTTACATAATAAATATTTCAAATGTCCCATAAAATTTAGTTTATGCTAAAGACAAAAATAAATAAATTATTGAAAAAAAAATTAGATTAAGAATAAATTAAGAGTCATGTTCCGGTATATGGTGAATTTGAGATATTGGCATAAATGGAGTTATACCAAATATTTTTTAAAAAACAACTAATTTTATCAAATAATTTTTCTAGAAATAGCTAACAAAAACAACTGACTCAAACAGCTGATTCAAACAGCTGACAGCTAAAAGCTAATAGCTAATAGTTGTTTGCCGAACGTGGCATATATCTTCACCACATAATTGCAGCAATCTCTTTAACAGTCTTCATTTGTAAAGCACTCCTTACTTTTATTATGCATTGTGAGTTGGGAAGGGTCCATCCCATTTAAGCCAATCAAGAATTGTGTTGATGCCATGAGTAGCCCTTGTTTTGATTGCTTTCTTGCTTTATCATGGATAGGGCATGGTCAAATTTTGACTAGAATCTCTTTTCGTCACGCAGAATTAGATTGAAGATAGGAAAATAGAATAAGCTAAAGGCATTATGGGGGCACATTTTATCTTCGCTCCTTTTTTATACACACTATTGGGGAATAGAAGAAATTAGTGTTATTTTTTTATATTTGTCCTTTGATGATGATTACTTCGTGAAGAATAAGAATGAGCAATTATAATAGCACATTTATCATACTACATCTAAATAAATTTTATTTATATGTTTTCCTTGTTTGTTGCTTATCATTTGGAACTATTTAGCTTTATAACATAAAAATGAGCGATCCTATTTTTAATGTTCAAAATGTCCTTATAGCATTCTTTTCATATGAAATAACAATTCTATCATGTTATCATGCAGCATTCGTATTGGAGATTTCGTCGTTGCCTAGGGCGTAAATTTCTTTTACCTCCCTTAAATGTCTTCCATGCATTTAAACATCACTTCACACTCAATTCCATAAATAAATAAAAGAAAAGAAAAGCTTCATGCAAGTCATTCATTCGTTGAGTTTTTCTTTTCTTTTTTGTGTTTACTTTGCTTTTTCAAACATAAATTCCAGGGTATCATCTCATTTGAAAGAAATGGTTTAGAACAACTCCTTTTTACATGAGTTTTTAGAACTTCAATTTTTTAATAAACGTCATTTCTAATGAACTATTAGTCACTTTGATAATAATTAAGAGTCGCTATGAATCTTTTCATCAGTATATCTCTAACTTAGAGTTAGACAAAGTTGATCTGTTATGATTATCAACCTAAAACTGATATGAAATTGAGTTTGGATATAGATTTTCAACATGTTTAATTAAACGGACTGATACATTCAACCAGTTTAATTAAATGAGCTAGGTTTAGGTCACGATTCTCAATAAAAATAGACATATTTAATCCCTTTAGTTAAATGGATAAAATAGGTCAATCCATTTTTATTATTTACCCGTTTACCTTTTTATTTGGTAGTTAAGAACACAAAAATTAAAAATCAATATGAAAATGTGAATTATGATGAATCGGGGGAGCTTAAGATAGTAATGACTTCATGTGGTATGCAAAGTTAATTTTTAATGTTATGTAATTACGTATTAGTTAAAAATGTTAAATGGCTAACTAGGTGATCACGTGACTTGTTTATTTTTAAACGTTAATGGGTTAACCTGTTTCAAAATTAAATGTGTATAGGGGAATGCTTTTCAACTCATTTAATAAACGCGTTAGGTTCAAATTGAAGAATTCTCAATCTGTTTCAATTCACAACAGACACAAACCATACTCGACCCATTTCCTAGCTCTATCTCTAACATGGGATAGTTTCATTTAACACTTTTTTTGGGGGGGGGGGGGGGGGGAGGAGAAGGAGGGGGTCTAAGAGGAAAATGAAACAACTAGTAGTAAAATTTCTCCTTTTTTTTTTATTCTTTTGTATTTCTCCCTTTTTTTTGTATGGATAAAGATTAGTATCATTTCATTCCAAACTCAACACAGACGTTACAAACAATCAGGGTATACCTTGGTAGTTTCTAATCACAGTACAATGCCTTTAATCTATTCAAAATAATCCTTCCACACTCAGTGACTAGCTGATGCCAATCTCAAGTACTATGCTTGAAAATTCTTTGATTTTGCTCCATCCAGAACGAGTAAATAACCACTGTTATCACCAAGTTCAATTTCTGCTTCTGATTCCTGAATCTTGCAAACTGCAAAACCACAACATGCCATGGTTCTTCTATTTTGGGCCACTGTCTGATATGTACAATGTCTTTAACCACCTGATCTCCTACATGACGAGTGAAATCACAATGAAAGAATAAATGATGATGATATTCTGTTTCCATTTGGCATAAAACACATGTATTGTCTTCTGTCCATCCAAAACTTCTTAGTCTTCCCCTATTTAATAGTCTGTGATGCAGTACAAGCTAACTTATAAAAGAACGTGTAGAGACTCTGACTTTATTCCAAATGATGGGAAACCAAGCAAAAAGGCACCATGTGTGCCTCGGTTTATTATATCCATCCCTTGGGTCATATGTCCTTATAGTTCAGTGCGCATTTAACTAAGTTAATTTCAAAATAGTTCCTCATCTTATCCCTAGCTACTATTAGTTTTCTCCAATACCAACTATCCTTGGCTAATGATGAGTATGTCCATAAGGATGTTTTTCTCAAGTAATAATGGTGCACCCACTTCACCCCCAAGATATAAAATTTAGATGCCACATTCTGCACCAATTTGGTCACTAATGCAATATTCCAAATTGTGCAGTCCCTTAAACCCATACCTCCATCCTTATTGGGTAAATATAATGTTTCCCAAGCAATCAAAGATTCTTTCCTTTTGGTTTATGGAGCCCTAAAGGAATTGCCTGCATAACTTAACAATCAAGTCTTGTAAGTTTATGAGCTTTCACAGATACCTAGATATTTGAAAGGTAAGCCCTCTTTTTTGAAATCTTATAATTTGCAGTATTTCCTTCTCCAAGTCAGTATCACCCTTGCAATAACAATCCAAAACTTTTATGGATTAGCATCCAAACCTGAACATTTAGAGAAATGTGTGAAGAAAGCCATCATTCCCCTAATACTAGTTGTATCAGATCTAAAAAACAAAAGAATATCATCAGCAAAGCTAAGGGAAAACGATTTAAGTTGAGTGCACCTTGGATGTAATCTAAACTCAGGTTGCTGCATTGTTACTTTAAGAGATCTAGTAAGATATTCCATAACAAGAACAAATAACAAGGGGGACATTGGGTCTCCTTACCTAAGCCCCCTTCTACTCTTGAAGTAACCTTGCTAATCACCATTTAGCTTGATGGAGAAGCTTTCGATAGTAATACAAGTCATAATTCTTTTGACAAATGTTAAAGAAAACCCATAGCAAATCAATAGACTCTTTATAAACCCTTATCCAATAGTATCATACGCCTTCTTTAAGTCTACCTTTATCATACACCTAGGTAATATCCCTTCCTTTTGCATATTTTCACTAAATCAGAATATTGTGAAGAATTAATCTCCCATCTATGAAAGCGCCTTGTGACTGATCCACTAAGTGATTGAGAACTAGATTTAGCCTTTAATAGATGAGCTTTGTGAGCATTTATAAATAGTGTTACAATAAGCAATTAGTCTTAAATCATTAACTTTTGTTGGATTATGCACTTTAGGAACCATTGCCAATAGTATTGCATTAACTTGTCTTAAAAGCTTCTCATTTGCAAAGAAGTTTTTTATAGGATAGCATACATCCGCCCTAATGATCCTCCAAGTGTGTTAAAAAGCCCACTACTATATCCATCTAGGCCAGGACTCTTATTAGAATCAATGCTAGACATGGATCTTCTTTTATCCTTATCTATAAAAGGTTGTAATATGATAGTCTTATGTTCATCATTTAGGCAATCTCCTTACATAACCGCCTCCACAGAGGGCTTATCACCTTCGACTACAACATTTAGGAGCTGTATAAATGAATGATATGGATATAAATAATTTCCTTACATTCATAAGTTGGGTCATCCTTTGCTTTCTCCAAATAGGTTATACTCTTAGCATACCACGCTTGTAAGACTAGCAAAGAAGAAAGAAATGCACATATCCCCTTGCTTTAACCAAGTTTCTTTTGTTTTCTATAGTAAGAAAGCCATTTTAGCTTTCATCAGTAGTAGATAATTTGTTGTTGCCTCCTTTTCAATGCTATATAGCGCAACAGTAAGTGGATCTGCATGAATTGCCTGCTATGCTCCAATGAGTTTTTATTCTGCATCAACCATTTTTGCATGTATGTCACCAAAGTGGTTGCCATTCAACAAGCTAAGAGGGTGTTTCAGCTACGAGCTTGCTTACAAGCCTATACATAGGGGTCCCCTCAACATACCTACACCATGTTTGTCCAACTAAACATTCGAAAGTTGGACTTAGTGGCCTCATATTGCAAAACTTAAAATGATTCTTTGTCCACATAGTTGTATGTGTGAGGTACACTATCAGAGGGCAGTGATCAGGTGCACCCTCACCCAAGACTTTATACTCAATAGCAGGGATTGCAATATACCTTCACTATTCACAAATACCTTATCATGCTTGGAAAACATTCTATGGTTGCCATGTCTATTATTCCAGGTATAAAAATGCCATGTATGCCTCATTTCTTGTAGTAAACACCAGTTAGCCCGTTGAATGAACTCCTCCATTTCTGAAGCCTGAACTAGCCCTTCTCCAAGTCTTTCCTTAACTCTCACTAAAGCAATTAAAATCCCCTTTAACAATCCAGATTCCTTGGATAGAAGTTCTTATGCTTTGAAGCTCCTCCCAAAGTCCATGCCTTATCTCACCATCGTTAGCACCATAAGCAAATGTAGCAGCTAGATGATGTCCTACCATATTGATGTTTACATGTATAAACTATGAATAGACCTTATGTATAGTAAACTGTACCTTTGTTGGATTCTATAATACCCATATGCTACTTCTTGCCTCTCCAATAGCATTAGAAATAGCATACCATGTTGGACTATTGCAATCTCATCTTTTTATCCCTATTTAGACAAGTTCTAATCTCCACAATGTCTACTAAACCACATTTGTTCTATCCAAGGAAGCTTCTTACAGCTCCTTGCTTATTAGGGCCATTTAGACCCCTAATATTCCAGGACTCAATGCTACCCATGGTCAAGTGCTAAGGACCTAAAACTGTTTTGGAGCACTAAACCAGTAGGGGGTTATACATTGTGTAGGCATGACAATAATTACTTATTCTATTACAATTACTTCACCTAGCATATCCTGTTCAGCTTTTGCTTGTGTGTACAAAGGTGTTTGATAGCTATCTTGTGTCAAGTCTTCATTGTTGTGTGATGCTTAGAGAACTTCCTTTCTTCGCCATACTTACTTTGTTTTCTTCGTACAATCCTCCTCTAAGTTTCCAAACATCTTGCAGTGTAAGCATCTAATAGGTTTCCACTCAAAATCAATGTCTTATACAATTACATCCTTCTTTTCATCCATGAATGTAACATTTCTAGGAAAGTCCTTACTTATATCCATCTCAATGAGTGTTCTTGCATATGTAGTTTTTAACTTATCCTCTCTAGCATGATCGGCTGCAAGGGGTCTACCTAGCAGACTTGCTACTTTAGTCAGAGCTCCTTTCCCTTGTAGGTCCAAGTTAGGCAACTTTGCCCATATAAGTATTCTAGCCACTAATTCATTATTAGTTGGTTGCCTAACTGACCATGTCTTCATTGCAAGAGGTTTCCTCTCAAAATAAATGAAATTCTATTGTAGAATTGATATCTGTCTAGCATAGAATGAAACCTAGCAATATAGGCACCTTATATTTTAGCAACCACCATATAAAATCATTCATTACCCCAGAGGCTTTTAAAGAACCCCTCACTATCTTATATTGGTGAGCTAGCCCCTAAGACAAAGCAAATAAGGGATGATTACCAAAATTCAACCTCAGATTGAATATCTGATTCCTTAATGCATTGTGTACACATGCCATTGTGTGTAATTGGTGGGATGTAAGCCAAAGATAAATCCAAGTTAGGCGCACTTACTGTGACTGAATCCTCTTTGCCAAGCTCAGCTTTCATGGCGATTAACTCAACGGTCTCCTTTGCCTTAAAGCATCAATCCAGCTAGAGAGGCTTGCTCGAAGCTCATCCTATGAATTCCTCAAATCATTCGCATTGGTAATGTTGCTTGCATCATTTGATATATCCACTACTGTTCCATTGATATTAGGGTTTAAAGCTCCACCATTCGGGGTTGTACAAGATGAATTCACTCGAGAAGCTAATGTTACATCAACCTACGACTTATGAAACCTAATTCAATTATTTTATACAGTAACCAGTTTTCATTGCCTTTGTCCACATTTTTATGTATAGGTTGAAAACTACAGATTGGGAACTTGGTCAAGAAAATTTGTCTTTAATCACGCCCTTAATTGTGCATGATGATTATTTATAAGTCTTTAACTTTGTACTAATAGTTGTCACATGAAACATGTTTCACAAATTTCCAATGTGATTAGCTCTTAATGTCATAATTGTTAAGACTTAAAGTGCACAAAAAAATCATAGAGGAAGCATTGGAAAGATTACATCTTGAGGATGCTTGTTTTAGTTCAGGGTGCATAATACTTCTCTGGGCTAAGTTATGGATCCCAGAAGTGTCTTGCTTGCTCCAAGACTTACAAAGGGATCAGTAAAGGAGATGGGATGAAATTAGGCCACAAAGAAAACTAATCTAATATTGCATTCTAATTAATTAATAGAATTGTTATCAACAAAATGACTCAAACTAACATAACAAAATACTAAACTATATATATAAATAAAGTAAGCTACATACCAACTATCTTTCTAATCAACTTGTAAGTTTTAACTTGAACAACAAACTAGACTTAGTGATAGCCCAAAATACTAATAAAATCAATGAGGTAATTAACATCTAAGATCTAGTAATATCATCACCTAATTTGTCATTCTTTGAAGGTGTAAAGTAATCAAACTGGAAAGTCAAAGTTTAGAAATCAAAGAACTTAAAACAACTGGCACCCACTCAAAATCTCCAAGTAATTTAATTGAAAAGAAAATACAGTAGGAACTAAAAAAAGATAGGGGTTTAGATCGAAACATATGAATAGAGGGAGGAAGGAAGAGGAGACAAGGGTATCCCAGCTAACACCAAGCTCAACCCCAACTTCTCACACCTCTACCGGTGGAGTTTCTTACAACCAAGAGCATGATAAAACCAAAAAAGGGCGACAGTGGGAGGATATAAACACCATTGAAGTACCCAACAATGAACCAAATGAATCAGAATGAGGGGGGATTGAGAATGGAATAAAGGAAATCAAACGAAGTAAACAATACATCAAACTAAAAGCCACAGTGGTCAAGACCTAGAAAAATCAAAGAACTCATGGCCGAAAATGGCCAGAATCAACAACCCAGAACCATTGAACACAAAACCAACCAAAGATAGAGTGAGAACTTCCATTCATCTCTCAAATCCGTAATCGACATAACATTAATCTAAACTCATCAATCATTTTTGCATAGCTCTAGAACATAGCATAAAGGTAGAGTATAAGGAAGGAGAAGAACAAGGGGCGGAGATGAGAAATATCAGCCCCAAAATAAACAAAATTCAACTCAAAAACAATGAATTAAATGCTTCAAAACCAAATTTATGAATTTGCAAGCTCTAAAAATAGACATGAAAATCAAAATAAACTAGAAATAAAGATAGAAAATAAATCCTAAATTAAAACCTAAATATCTAAAAATTAAAATTAAATCTACCTAAAAACCTAGCTTCTTAATTCACTACTGTTGCTCTAATTTTGCTACCCAAATGTTGGTTCTTTTGATCAATTTGAGCTATCCAATTTGTATCTTAATGAGTGGTGGAGGTGACTGCTGATGCATGATGAGGATGAGGACAAAAAGAGGGGATTCGATGGTGGTGCGCGTAGAAGGATGGTGAGGACACTAATAATGTTGATGAATGAAGCAGATATTGGCGATGAAGATGGGAGGTGATGAGATTTTGTCTGGTAGGTGGTGTTGGCACTGGAGTTGAAGCTAAGGTGATTGCCTGACTGGTGAAATAAGAAGAATATGTGGTGAGATGTAGGTGTCACCAGGTCTTTTGGGGCTTCATTTCCCTCCTTTTCCCCTTTTTTCCTTGGTTCTTTTCTTAAGCCTTGTGGACTAGGCCATGATAGAATGGGCCGTAGCGCTTAAGGTCATTGGCCTTGGTTATCCTCTTTTAGCATTGTTTTCTTCCATTTTTATGAAATTGTACATGACCTATAAACAAAATAATAAAAATCTAAAAATGATAATTATTAGGATCTAAATTAGGTGTATAAGTATAATAAAAATATCATGATTTTGATGAAAACAAATACACCCATACATAAAATTTGCTCACTCACAAGTAAAACAAACTAGCAACCTAAAAAGAAATGACAAATAAGAAAAAGAAAAATCCAAGTTCACTTTCATGGGAATTGTGGTTGCATTTGGCGTATACAGCAACGCCTTTAAACCCCTTGGTTCCCTAAGTGGACGAGTCAGATGTCACAAGAGTTTTCAAAACATATACCTATAAGTATTTTAAAAAGCGAAGTAAAATCTTTTTGGTTTTTTTTTTAAAACATGATCATATATAGAAGTGATGGGAAGATCATGTCTACAACTTGGGCAAATGCATCACTCCGGTAACTAGGTCATCAAATTATACACAAATTGAATGTAGACTCAAAACATATCTAACCATGAGATGCATCCCTACTTCCATTTTTCACCCCACACAATAATATGCAATGATATATATACCTTGGTGTGTTTGAAAATGCGTATCAATTTTTATAAATCGAGTTGCTAACATTGACATTGTCCCGGTTTTCCTTGGCGAATTGACTTATTTGCTGTTTTTTTTTCTTTGGTTTTTTTAACTCTTTCAAGATTAAAAAATGTACAAACCAAAAGGCACTTGACTCACAAATATTTGGGTCTTTCCTAAAAAGGATGGTTTTTTTAATTGTGCAAAGCACTTATATAATGGCTAAAATAGATGTTCAATCAAGTATAATAGTGTATATTCAGGCCAATTAAAGATATAAAATAAGAATCGTGGCTTTCAAAATTGGTGTTGGGTTCTTATTCACAATTTTCTTTTCCTTTTTTTTTGGATTTTTCCAAGAGCTTAGAAGCCAATTAGTCAAACATAAGGTTCAAATGGCAACATAACAACTAGACCAGAAGAATTGATGGTAAAGTAAGCAAGGTCGATACAAAATTACGAATATAAGATGTTATTATGAAATGCCAGAATTACATCCTAAACTAGACGTTTCTTCATGCAAACTCTATTTATGTATGACTTAGCAACCTAGCAACATTGAATGACAATCACCTCAAAAGGCACCCTAAAGCAAATTTTTTTTTTTTGATTTTTCAAAATTATCGAAAATATGCACCAATGGGCACCTCACTCCTACCAAAACTCTGCAATTTCTTCATTATGGAAAATAAGGCAACAAAAGTAATCAAATATGCAATACATCACAAACTAACACAAATCCAAAAACCATATATAGACCAATGACACCACTAAACATAATAACAATTGACGATGATCATAGACATCTCAGCTTAGCAACTCCCAAATTTCTTCTCGAAGTTGATCACTGAAAAAAATTACAATCCTAGATATTCACAACTATGTACAAAAAGAAAAAAGAAAAGAAAAAAGAGAAGAAGGGGTGGAACGATTAGGCTGGGCACTTATTGTATTTAAAATAATGCCTCACTTAGACGGTGCCAAGGAGGTTCATAGAGCATCAACCACTCCATCTTAGCTCATAGGCTGCTACTCATATCAATCTGCATTAAAGCTCATAACAGCTTATTAAATGATCAAGAACCATCACCAAATACAGCACACAAGTGTAATACAACTCAAGGCTCCCTTAAGCATATCAAAGCTTGGAGCCCGATCATGAGAGAGAGGTGTATATGCAAAATCATACACACATGCCAATGGTCTAGAAATGATGTGACTATACAAATGCATAGACCATATAGAGTGGTCTACATATCCTAAATAAAGTCCAACATCTTTAAGAGGGGAGGGGAGAGGAGAAGACCTAGGTAAGACTAATCAAATGCAATGTAGAAATCAATACCCATAGCTTGTCCTAAAGTCAAGTCTTCTACCTTTTTATGATCCTCGAGTCTCTCTATGTCAATATCATCAAGAGCCTGACCTAAGCAATCACTGCAAGACACAAAAATCTTAGACTCTACAAAGATGGACTTGGGAGGGGGTCAAGAATGGTGACAAATTGGGGAAAGGGGTTGACATGGGAGAAGTTGGAGCTAACTCTAGGAAAGACTCAAAAGAAATGGGATGAACAAGCTTTATAGAAGGTATAACCTCACTCATCTCCAAAACATAGCGCTTTTCAAATGAAAGCTCCTCAATAAAGATATCCTTTAGCTCAGTAATTATCCCATACTCATCAATCAAGCTAGCATCAACCTCAAGTCTATTTTCCTCCTCGAGCTTTCCTAAGGGAATCAAAGAAAGTGGTGAATCATGAATGGTCATATTACCATCGTGGTTTTCACTAACTATGCTAAACTATGGGGAGGGTACATTTCCTATAGGCGATGGGGGATCAATCACCTCCATAAGGTCGGGCAAAAGTATATCAACATGAAAATAATGCCCTAAAGGAATGGGTGCCTCACTCCTAACATCAAGATCCCTGTTTGTCCCACCCTTAGGTATATGAGAACCTAAACTTGGGTTGGTCTTAAGTAAATCGTTTAAATATTAATTCTTATTAAAAGTAGCCAATGCCTCTAATCTATGTGATCTACTAGGTAATGGACAACAATCAACATTATGATCAAGAAATAACAATAATCACATAAAACAGGAGCATATGGAGTATAAGGGTGCTCGCAAGATATACCCCGAAATTAACTCTCATCCAATGGTGTAGCATATATCACATAAGGGTTGGGATAGTGAGTAAAGATCCCTCTAGCATTTTCATACTCCTAAATATCGTGAGCCAAGTATTCAAAGAAGTCCTAGATTTCATTTGGAGTCTTAGGAGACAAACATCCTAAACCCCTATGGTAGATGCCCTCAACATGATTTCGATATTCATCATTAAGACTCTCAAAAATTAGTTGGCAAATTTTTCATTTCTCGAAATATCAACCAACACATTGAGCGGGAAAGTAATCTAGTTTGCTAAAATATCACAAAAATATTTCATGCTTATATTGGTGGAAAGGGAAAGTTGTGATGTTTTTAATATTTTCAATTGTTGGGGCTTTTTAGATTTTTTTATTTTTCTTTTTTTGGTTTTTGTTGAAGAGAAAATGATCATAAAAAAACAAATCACTAGACTGGTGACATAACATGTACAACTAATCAAGAAAAACTGACAGATTAAACAAAAGAGTTACCTAATATTGTATCATTGTTCCTAGCAACGACACCAAAAACTGGCTCATGAATTTTTCAATGTAAAATATGAGCCACAAGCATACAACCTATCGCTATAGGACTTGGGGATCATCTCTTCAGAGGCAAGGATGAAGTTTGGTCATAAAATAAAACAAAACTAGCATTGTATTCTCCTTAGTATAATAGTTATCTAATAAATGACTTAAATTAAAAGAATTAGATACCAAAAAAATATAAATAAATGAATGCAACTACCAACTATCTTTCCAATCAACATGCAAATTTTAACTTGAGTAACAAATTCGAATAAATGATAGCCCGAAACACTAATCACAAAGAAAGAGCCTAATCAACATCTAAGATCTAGAATATCACTCACCTGATTTGTCATTCTTCAAACTGCAAAATAATCATATTGGACTTCAGAAATCAAAGAACCTAAAAACAGCTGGCACCCACTCATATCAAAGCAATTCAACTAAGAAGAAAACATAGCAAATTAACTAAAAGAAGATGGGAAGGGAGTCAGACCAAAACAAATGAAAATAGGGAGGAAGGAGGAGGAGATAGGGAAGTCCTAGCTGACATCGAGCTCAGCCCTAGCATCTCCTACTCCCATCAATGGAGTTTCTTCCACACCAGGTGCATGGTAAATACCCAAAAAAAAAAAAAAAAGGGCCAATAATCGGAGGACTTGAACACCATTGAAGTGCCTAGCACCAAATCCAAATGAATTAGAATAAGGGAGATGGAGAATGGACTAAGGGAAATCAGGCCAAGCAAATGATAAATCAAATTGAAAGTTGCAACATTCAAAATCAAAGAACTCATAATGGCTAGAATCAACAAACTAGAACAATCCAATGCAAAACTAACTAAAGATATATGAAGAACTTCCATTCATCCATCAAATCCACAATAACCCAACATTAATCTAAACTCATTGACCATATTTGCTCAGCTCTAGAATAAAGCACAAAAATAAAGCAAGAGGAAGAAGAAGAACAAGGGGATGAGAAATCAAAGCCAACAATTCTTCAATATTGACCCAAAATAAGCAAAATTGAACTCAGAAACAATGAATTGAAGGATTTAAACCAAATCAAGAAATTATAAGTACCAAAATAGATCTCAAAATTGAAACAAAGTAGGGAAATGAAAACTAAAAATAAACCCCAAAATAAAACCTAAAATCTATCTAAAAACTAAAATTAAATCTCGCTAAAAACCTAGTTTCTTACGTCATTATTACTGCTCCAGTTTATGCTACCCAAAGGTTAGTTCCTTTGATCAAATTGAGATGTCTGATGTTTCCCGTAATGGATGGTGGAGATGGGTGGAAATGGGTGTTGATGCTTGATGAGGATAAGGATAGGAAGAGGGTACTCAATGGTGGTGGTGCATGTAGAAGTATGGTGAGGATGCTAGTGGTGCTTATGAATGACGTTGATGATGGCAATGAAGATTGAAGATGGTGAGAAGGTATCTAGAGGATGGTGTTGGTAATGGAGTCAAAGTCAAGGTGACTACTGACTACTAAACTAAGGGAGGAGAGATAATATGTGGCAAGGGGAAGATCACGTGAAAGGTATGAGGTTGGGTCTTTTGGGCATTTATTTCCTTTTTCGTTTCTTTTTCCTAAGTTTTTTTTCTTAAGCCTTATAGACTAGGTCATGAGAGAATAGATCTTGGCACTTAGGATCTTTGGGCTCGATTATCCTTTTTCAGCATGTATTCTTTCATTTTTCCAAAATAATATATGACCTACGAAATAAAATAAATTGAAATAAAAATCTAGAAATAATAATTACTAGTAACTAAATTAGGTGTTCAAGTATAATAAAAGTAACATAATTTTTGTGCAAACAATCATCATTCATTAAGAAAAGGTTTTTTAGGGGTTTTTTCTTCTAAATTCGACCAAAACCTTTCAGGGCTTTATCTTTTCGACCCATAATGGGGCTAAAAGTACAAACACTCTAATTTTAGGTTTTGAGGAAAATATGCTTGCTTTGATGTTTAAACTCTTATAATAACTTCATGTTATTAATTATCATAATTTACCACTTATATTATAAATGTTATATTTTCTATGATTATAGGCCCGCCATGCTTAGCAAAATAATAAAGCTTAATTAGAGAGTTTTGATAGTTACCTAAACTTAGTCCATGTTGGACCATGGCATTCGGTTAACTTTTAGTTTATAAAGATTACTAATCTCAACCACACATTTCTTAGATCAAGGAGAAAACATATCTGTTTTGTTTCCTATGCTAGACTATAATCACTACTTGAGTTTTTATATTTTCAAGGATTGTGGAACTTTAATCATGAAATTATTAAGACATACGTTCGATTTTCTCTACTGGAAAACTTTTTTTACTGAAAGCTTGAAAGTAGAAATATTTGAAGAGACACTTAAAAAACTAAGATCATGAAAGATGCTTGTTCATAGAGAAATGAAGAAGCCTAACTTTTCTTTTGCTCAATTATGCTCAAATGAATGTTTCCCTTCACAGCACTTTACCTCTCCTTTTGTAGAGGAGATGGAATACATAGGATGCCTGAATGACTACACAGTACACTATCATAGTACATCTCACATGGTTGCAGTAAACTGCATTATTACACTAAGACTAGCCATCCGTATTGAGATTCTACGTGTCTTCTTCTCCAATTATATCTCAATTCTGTGATTACCTGAAAAATATTCAAAATCTTCACCATGTTCAAGATGCTTTGGATCTTATTTTTCAAATAAACCATGTAAAATCTCTTTTCTTTTTAGGATTGGAATTTTCTAGACCCAACATCAAAGAGATAATAAAAAACATCTTTTGAAACAGATCCTTCCACCTTCATATAGTTATTATTACTATGATAGATGAAAGTAATGTTTCCACAATGTGTAGTAGTACCTTTTCTTGCTATATCACTGCCCATATTTCATGATAAATGTTATAAAAACCAATAGATCCTGGTAAAGAAGAGTCGCTAACTACTCCTTGTAGTTTTGAAAACCATTCTTGTTGCAAAACCTTGGGATCATTACATCAACTAATTAAATAAGATAGTGAGCTAGTTTAGCCTTTCCATTTTCATACCCCGTCATTACACAACGTACCCCAATATATAGACTTCTATTTTTTGTGGCCTTCTTTTTGGTCCATTGAAATATGTGCAAATATGTGAATTCTTTTAAACATACACTTTTAAAACTTAGTTAATTTCAAAAGTATTGATACTTCAGATCAGGAATTACTATCAAGGAAACTACCATCTTGTATTCCAAGCTTTCATGATGAGATCATTTGGAATGATTTAATTTGCTAGGAATCTAATATCGCCAACTCCAAATCTATAAGGGAAAAAAGAATGTAGTATTTTATGTTTCCAAAATATTATAGGAATAATGGTTGTGTTAGTCGATACAAGCTGTATGCTAGTCGTTGATATATTTTTTTTAACATAGGCACTTATTTTTTTTCCTTGAACAGTATGAGGACACGTCAAGTGGTTTATTTGTAATTTTAATAGGTTAAATCTCCACCCAATTGGATAGACAGAAAATAACGACCTAAAGAATGATCTACTCTTTGTATTAAATTTAAAAATATCCATAAGAACTCTTCTATAGGAGGGACCCATTCTAGTGGTAATGATATTTTATTTTGGATTTTCTCTTTTTCCAATGGAAAATCTGCTTTGATGGTCACCATTGGTAAGGCTCATGAGTTAAACTATTTGCCATAGAATTCTTCGACCCTAGTATAAGTTCAATAAAGAAAGAAAACTGGTCAAGCCATTATTATCAACGCAAGAATTGCCTTTTATAAGGAACATGGCCCGGAACCCTGGTGCTATCGCATACGAATGATTGCACCCTCTTGGTGGTGGGTTAGGGTTTATGTTTTTAATGAATCAACTTGGGTTGCAACAAAATCAGTGGCTTAGCCTAGAGAGCTGGACCACAGCTCTGACTAGGTTCCTAGGCTAGAATTAGGTCTAGTTTTCTAGTCTGGATCATGGTAGTATGGTTTGTCTAGCCTAAGAGACTGAGCGACAGACCTGATCTATGGTCCCTAGGCTAGAATTGTGCCTAGTTTCTGGTCCAAATAGGATTACTTTCATGATCCCAAACCTATTCTGCCCTAATCTGAAAAGATCAAATGAAAAAGAAAATAAAATGTAAAAAAGTAAAATATAATTAATAGAATCACCAATGAGTTTCTAGGAAAATTTACAAAACTGAACCTACTCCTTAAAATGAACCATAAATTAAAATGAACATCGAAAGGAACAATTGGTTCATTCTAATGGGGTTTTCAAAAAACCCCTTGAATAATCCCTGTGTTGGGCCTAATAGGCTCCACAGTCTTCAACCAAAGTTCTAGATTCGGAGGCAATGGCATAATGACGTGATGAAGTGCATCACATCATCGTCGATCGTTACAAATGACCTTTACTAAACAATACAGGAAATCAAAATCTAATTACACTCAAAGTAGCAAGCATGCAACATATTAGGATCAACCAAATCAAATAATAAAATTAAAAGTACAACATTAGTCCGAAGGAATTCAAAGAAGCAATTGTAAATAATTACAGTAGGCAGCGTCTACACTTGGCAATACTGACACAAGATACAAAACCTGAACTAAATGAAACCAAACCGATACCCAACCCGACATCCAAAATAGGCCCACTTGAAAGTGGACCCGAAACCTGATTGACCTGAAACCTGAATTGACCTGAACCAAACCATACCTGACCCAAAGTTCTCTACAAGGTGGCTTATTTTTGCATGATAAGCATATTGGATCAAAAATCGATCGATCTAAAGTTGTCCCAAACCGAAGTTCACCTGACCTAAACCGACTTGACTCGAAATATCATTAAGCCTGAAACATGACCCGACCTAAATTTAATCCGACTCATACCTGAGCCGAATGAACCAATTGTTAGGTCTAGCAGCGTCTAAGCTAATTAAAGATTACATCTTCATGCAAACCTAAAGTTGAATAAAATAGTTAAATTAGAGAAAAGAGTGAGAGAAAGGAGGATGGTCGAAATCATGCCCTTAGGATGGAACAATTGATCAATTTTGGAACCTAGCAGATTGATGTCTCGTTCATAATTGACCAATTTCTCACCTTTAATACCTCTCTATATTCCCAGCATAGGATTTGTTTGTCTAAATATTTTTTTAGTCTTTCCCTCTCTAATTTTTTGGTGTGGTTTCGTATCAAATTTTTTTCCTTTTTTTTTAACCCTTGGGTAGCTCCCTTTTTATAGTACTTAGAGGGTGGTACAAGCTGTTTAGAGAAAGGAAGCATAATAACTCTTAATAGGCTTAATCCAAAGGGACACACATATCCAGATAAAACTTTATCTATTGAAACCTGTCCTAGACATGGAGAAGAAGTATAAAGTACCTGGACGGGTTCCTAGCCTTTGGACCCAGCCAGTTCAGGCTAATGGGCTGGGCTGTCCTATCTTTTTTATGGCTTTTTCGTATTCCATTTTTTCTTTTAACGTCGAATTAAGGATTAATTCGACGGGCAGCTAAATATACAGATTGAGGCATAAATTCCATCCAGGGCATTGACCAAGCCTGTACAACGTGAAGATTAAAGTAGTTAGCTCTTATGCTTATCTATTTTGTTACTCCATCTTAACCTTTCGCTGGTCTAGCAAGTCGTTCATCGGTCTGGATGACCTTTTGCCGGTCTACCAAATCTGATTTGTTGACTTTTCACTAGCCTCGCAAACCCTTTGTCCGTCTAGCAGCCCTTTCATAGGTTATATAGTTTGAAATTGTTGGCTTTTGCCAGTCTAGGGGACCATTCACCGGTCTAGCATACCTTTCGCAGTCTACCGGGCCTATCGTCGATCTAGCAGATTTGAATTATTAACCTTCCACTAGTCAAGCTAACCCTTCACTCGTCAAGCAAATCTTGAATTCGACCTTTGTTCGATCTGACATATTCAAAATTTGACCTTTTGCTGGTCTAGGGTCTTTTGAATTTGACCTCTCCTCCGTCTAACTATTCTTTCATTAGTCAAGTGGATTTAGACTTTGAGCTTCGGACATATGAGGTAATCTACCCCTTTTGTCTATTTCCCAGAGTTATTTTTGTGTATTACTGACCTTCTTCTTTTTTATAAAAGGGACTAGAAGACAATGCCAAGCGAGAGAGGCCTCATGCATCCGTACAAGAAAGCATCCTTCTTCGAGAGCATAAGATATCCTAGAGTCCTCTTGTGCAAAAAGATAGAACCCCACCCAAACTTTCCAATGGAGGTGGAGCCACTTTAAATTTACTATACCTAGTATCCCTATGCTGCAACTGCTTTCCTGGGGGAGCCTTACACGCCTGCATTTTGTATGGTGACTCTTCATCTAGAGCACTGCGTAATGATCCACCGTATCATTCGTGTGTCCTAATGGGCAATCTTTAACCTTATGTGGGCACAAGCTGTTCTTTGGCCGACTCTGGCTTTATGTCCAATTATACTTATTACCTCTTTGGTGGAACTAGCAGTTGGTTGTTAGATAATCAATAGGAGAATCTTGAAGGACTTATGTATGATACTGATGCAAATGTAGAATGATGTTGTAATGCAGTTCATTTAAGTTTTATATAAATGATTATCTTCAACCCTTGCTTATACAAAATGTAGCTCCCACTTCCACCCAAAAATAAAAATGATAAAAAATGAAAAGCATCGAGAGCTTTGTGGTCCTAAGTAATAATGCCTTGAATTTTGTTAAAAACATTCAGAGCTATAAATGGGCATAAATACAATCAGATGACAAAATGAAAAAAGAGCTAGGAAACCCAAGCGGATTATCGAAGAACCTAATTGGGTTCTAGGCGGGGTCAATGGAGCCCAGTCTAGCTTGGACTAGGTCTCCTGTTATATTAGGAACATGATCCCAATTAGGTTCCTATTGGTCAGTCAAATCCATTCATGTCCTGTTTCGGTCTAGCTATTTAATGGCATTAATATAGCTATAAATTCAGGCTAGTGTTCTTTGATTCTCATCTCTTGTGAAAGCAACCTTTAATAATTCACTATCTCTTTTGAGAAAACCCTGACCTCTTGGCTACTCACCTTTGATGTTAAAGGCACACTTGAGCTCAGTAACCTTTAACTAGGTAGTCTTCTTAGCCTTCGACAAGTAAATATCTCATAGGCAGCCACTACTTTTTGGGATTCTAAACTTCACGTTTTTCGATTTGGAAGACGTGATCTATGTCCTTTAATAGAGGAATTTAGTGCTATACTAGGCTTCCCGCTGCACTGCTACCATGTGCTGCTATCATCTTAAAAAAACTATGTCTCCACAATATCGTCATTCCCTAGGCATAATCAAAGAGGACTCTGTACCATAGTTGTTGGGGTTGAGGTAGATTTTATTGCTTTAGTTTCTTACTTCTAAAGAGGAAACATGCATGCTCTTGAGCTTATGTATAGGTGTAGGACTATGACTTTATGCCTTTTCAGGGCCTCCCTATTTATTGGTGGTTCTGAAAATAGGGGATCATCCATGCTGCAAAATGTAGTAGAGGAAATTTGCCATGATCAAACCTTGATGTCACTCGTAGTTGTTGAGAACATACTTGGATTGACTCTGCCACCATCCTAATGAGTTTCTTTTCGAGAAGCCCACCACTACTTTTAAGCCTTGTAGGCCCAGTTCAGCATTACCCTTTTTTTTATTGGGCTCTAGAACCAAGACGAGTTCCCTCAGGCCGGTGCTGGGTTGTTCTGTCCTCTCTTTTCTTTTTCTCTTCCTTTTCCTTCTCTCCCTCTTTTTTTTGGACTGCACCTTAGAACCTAGCCCAGGTCTATTAGGCCTATGGATGACTCTTCTTCCTTCTTTTTTTTGGGTTCTGTTGGTGTGCAGATTTAGCTCTTAAAGCATCTTTTTTTGGTTTTAGACAAAGGTATCCATTGCCGATTGCAGTGACTAATCCCCTCACCCCACGAGCTCTATTATTTAAGGGTAAAGGGCTGGCCAAGAATTGTTTTCCATTCCCAAAGGTCAAGGATAGTACCCTTGACCAATTAGTTAAGAGATGAAGTGAGCTACCACTATGCCACAACCCCTTGGTTAGCTCTTAAAGCTTCTTTAATTCATTGATGTTATGAAAACCATAGACACATACTTATCAAATTTTGTAAATAGAGGAGGTTGTTTAAGGATTAATCCGTTATGAATTGAGTGAGCTTTTTAGAGAATTATCCCCCTATCACTAGGTAGTCCATTAGTGGGGTATGCTATGATTCGTGACATATGGAGGAAATAACACCTATGTGCATCTCATTGGCTATCCATGGGAACTTACTTTTTCCCTGGATAGTTGATGAGGCAGTTTGGGCATAGACAAATTATCCTGGTAATGGACTATATCCCTCTAAGAAGTTAAAAGAATGACCCTGCTCGTATCAAGTCCCGGGTTAAATATTGATGTCATCATCCCATCATTACCATGGCACCTGTCCCACACTCTACATACGTCACTACTTAAGTTGGATGAATAAGAACAATTCTAAGTTTAGGAAAACTACTGGAGATAAAGAGAATGCTATGGGGCTGTCAAAGACTAAGAAGATGGGAAAAAGTGTCTTTCCTCAAAGTGGAAGGAATAGAGTTAAGAATCCTACCCCGAGAATGAAGCTTCCCAAGCAAAGAAAGATATGAAAGATTGGGAATTAGCGTGGCCTTTAAGTAGAACACATGAAGTTTTATCTATATCTAATAATAGTTTGCTATTAGGACTTTCGTTGTAAGTTGTATGCCTTTTTTTGGATTTTTAATCGCAGTAAGAATTTTATACCTTTTGGAATATTTTATACATCCACTACCAGTACCTAAATTTTTAGTTGCAAGTCTAAGTTGAACACAAATTTCTAAACTACTCGAATTTCAAGGCCTAGCTCAAATACTATTGGTATATACTTGGGATCCAGGCCAGGCTCCTTCTGGGAACCTAACTTGAATCCTACCAGGAACCCAAACCAACTCCAGTAGTGCACGAGCCATGCAACTGGGGCTCCTCCATACTAGTTCAACGATTGTCCATCCCGTTTGAATTTTCCTTCTTTACAGATTTTGTTTTCAAAGATGGGTGCATTATTAGTAATGAGTGATGGGCACGGACCGTTAGGGCTTCCTACATATCTACATTGCAGAATTAGGCCTTTGTAGTTCATTATACTTCTATATTATTAGGCTTGGTGTGGGCTTTATGAACCTAGGATGGGCTCCACCATAGGGAAATTTGCATCATTAGTTTGTTTTCTTTTTGAAGCCTACTATTGGCGTTGGGCATGGATGAGTATGTTAAGCATAATACTTCCTCAACTAAATGAGATTTGTGTATTGCATATATTTCTCTCCTTCTGTATACATTAGTTTCATTGCTCCACCTGGTAGAATAATTTTTATAATATATAGGTCTTGCTAGGTGGGCTAACTTTTCCCTTAAGGTCCTGAATTAGGCCCCTAATTTCCTTTAAAATCATATCTCCATCTTGTAGATCCCTAGACTTAACTTTCTTATTGAAAACTCTTGTGATCCGAGCTTGGTATAACTAGATATTATGTGAAGCCCGTAATCTCCTCTTATTGAACATGATCAGTTCCTCATATCAAGATTTTTCCCATTCTAACCCTGAGATGTGACTTTTCACGATTACCTAGTAAGGGTATCACCATTTCAACAGGGAGGATTACTTCCATTCCACGTATTAAGGAGTATGGCATTGCTCCTATTGAGGTGCGAATTGAGGTTCGTTGTTCGTATAAGGCAAAAGGGTAGATTATCAAGCTAATCCTTATCGTTTTCAACCATTTTCTAAATTATTCTTTGCACATTCTTATTGGCTGCTCCAACTGGACCATTCGTTAGAGGTCAATAAGGAGATGACTTATGGTGCTAAACTTTGTACTTTTCTAGTATGCTTACTATAACCTTTCTAAAATGTCTTCCTAGATTGCTTATCAGTTCGTACGCCACTCTTTATATCCATATGATATTGTTAATTATAAACTTTGCCACACGTTTACAAGTGATTTTAGCATATGAGGCCACCTCACCCATTTTATGATGTAGTTTATTACTACTAGCACATGCTCATGACCATTAATTCGCTTCAATGTCATCTTTCCTATTATATTTGCTCCCTATAATGAAAAGGCCATGGTGAGCTAAGTATTAAGAGGAAAGAAAGAAGGTTGATGCTGTAGATTTGCGTATATTTAGCACTTATGGTATCTCCTCACATACATATGGTAGTCACCATTCATTGTAGACCAATAATATCCCATCCTCTAAACCTTCTTGGCCAACATTTGGCCATTCTTTTGTGGTCCACATTCCTTGCCATGGACCTCCTTCATGATACTTCTCTTTATCCTTAAAAATTATGACGCCAATAATCTTAATGCTTGGTGAGCTCTTGGGTTGGAACCCCAAGGGCACTCTTTCTTTGTTAAATACTCGTGTATGTCATAATACTAAGCAGTACCGTCAATGCCATACATTATTGTGGTATAGTAATGAGCCGGCTCATCTGTCCTCTCTACTGATAGTAGCACTGAATGGATGCCACTAGGAATGTTTATCTTCGAAGCTAGTTTTGCTTGAACATTGGAAAATTGATTGTCTTTGTAGGGAAGGTAGGTGTGAGTCACATAGGCAAATGCTTGGTGACCTAGAGTCATGATTGAAAAACATAGGGGTATATGCCCCTCTGGTGAGACCAAAAGAATGCCCACTTCAAATCCTTTTTGGTTGGAAGATCCATTGAAATAAACTATCTAGTATCCTTCCTTACTTGAAGAACTTTATCTAAGAACTTAAATGTCTCTTCTTATGTATCCTTTGTTGGCAAATCGACCAAGAAGTTTGACATAGCTCTTTCTTATCAATTTTTGGGGAACGTACTTTATGTTAAACTCTAGTAGCATTACTATCGATCTAGTAACCTTATGGCTGATCATTGGTAGTTGTAACAGGTATTTTATCGGGTCCATTGGTGCCAAGATCTATACTGTGTAAGTAAGTATGTAGTGTTTGAGCTTCTTGGTTGCCTATACTAAATGCAGTGAAGTTTTTTTCCAAAGAAGAATAGCGAGTTTCATATTCCAAAAATTTCTTGCTCAAGTAGTAGACAACTCATTCTTCTCACCTTGTCTTTTGAGCTAACATGGCTCCCATTGTTGCCATTGTCATTGTAAGATATAGTATGAGAGGTATACCAAGCTATGGTGGTACTAGGATTACTGAGCTAGATAGGTATTTCTTGATTTTATAAAATGCTTCTTAGAACTCCTCATCCCATTTTGATTTTACTCCCTTTTTCAGCTTCTTAAAAATAGGCTTACATACTATAGTAAACTTTGATATGAATCCACTGATGTACAACAAGCAATCTAGGAATTCTTGTACCTCCTTCTCATTTTTATGTGGTGGCATCATCTGTACCACCTTAATCTTCATAAGGACAACCTTAATTCCCCTTAAACTAACCGCACAACCCAATAGCTTCCCAGAAGTGACTCCAAGTGTGCATTTTGTGGGTTTGAGTGCATATTATACCTTTTAAGTCAAGAAAAGAACTTTTGAAGAGTTCGGACATGCCCAACTCTAGCTTTAGATTTTATGATCATATAATGTACGTACATCTCTATTTTCTTATGCATTAGCCAATGTCATGGAGTGATAGTGGTCTTTTGATAAGTTGACTGAATTTTTTTTACTTAATTATCATTATGGTGTAGTAGTATGTTCCCCAAGGGTTGATATAGGTAGTCTTTTCCATTAC
The DNA here is from genome assembly GCA_029747015.1 of Carnegiea gigantea. Classification (NCBI taxonomy): domain Eukaryota; kingdom Viridiplantae; phylum Streptophyta; class Magnoliopsida; order Caryophyllales; family Cactaceae; genus Carnegiea; species Carnegiea gigantea. The sequence goes on from JAKOGI010000675.1 coordinate 153,043, forward strand.
TTTGACATTTTACCTAGTTGCAGTCAGCACAACCGTTCATAAAAGAAAGAAGGACATGTCTAGAATTGTTATCACCAGGATATCTATATGTAGAAGCAGGAAGTCATTTTTTGGACTTGCCTTGTTGAAGTCCCTGAAGTATTCATATATTCTTACCCTTCCATCTTTTTTGGAATTGGCACGATGTTTGCTACCACCAAGGGTATTGTGTAACCTTAATAAAATCTATGCCTAACTGTTTCTGAACCTCCTCTCTTATCTTCAGAACTCATTTTGGCGTACCCAAGTTAATTAATATTGTATCCTTAATTATGGAAGTTCGATGTTCATGATCCTCAACTGCTGATTAAATCTTTTGAGATTATGTCTTCATTTTCAGTATTACTATAGGGAAATCATTCAAGAGAAGGGGACGAGGTGAGTCATAAGCTAAAGAGTTTATTTTATTAAAATTGAAAGTAAGTGCATCTATGGAGACTGTGTGGAAGCCGAAATTAAAGACTAACTGTTAGAATCTATCCTGGATCCTATATTATCTTCTAATGAAGTCCCTCTTAAAGCTATTGATGAATATATTTCCCTCTTCTTCAGCTATCCAAGTGACTTACTTGTACTGCTCTGTGGCTACTTCAATGATGAATTTTGCATGATTGAAGCCACTGTTAGACAAGGTAAGGGAGAGAACAACAACTGGGTCATCCTATTTCCTATAATCTTGTCCTAATATTATCTCAAAGATGTTGCTTTCAGCAGAATGGGTCCACCCTTGTATGGACTAGTACTTTGTTGAACTAAGTGTCGCCTTTCTATCAGCTGACAAGTGTTGAATATTTCAAATCCAAGGAGCCAGATTACTTTCTTCTCCATATAGTAGCATTTAGGAAAGCCATAATAGGGGAAGTTATCTCCTTTATGGAGAAACCATCAATGAAGAGTAAGTGGTTAAGGCTTTATATTGTAATACTCTTGGTTCCCGTTTCTAACAACAACTTTTTAGGCATGTTCTTCCTACCTAGCCCGAGCTACTTCATATGAGTGGTTTGGTATCCTAGTCTAAACTTGTAATTCTCCTTTTGAGTTAAGGAGAGGCTAATTTTTTCCCCATGTGTTCTCTTACTATAACCTGTCCTAGAAAGTATCCCCATTTTTTGAAAATAGCATTAACAGTCAAGTTTGAATGAGGATCAAAGTCAAAAGGAGCCTCATCCGTTTCTAAAACTACCATCATTTTAAAATTACAGAGCTCCTGATCATCACGAGTATATTCTATTTCTAGCATTGGCTCTTTGTTAGTAATGGTGGTACATAAATTATTTCCTTCAATAGTGATCGCTTATTCTTTTATTAGCATCTATACCTTCCGGTGCAGTGTTAATGGCATTACTTGGTTTTCATGGAGCTAAAGGACCTCTCAGAGTAGGCTAAAGGTAGTTGTAATATCCAAAACTTGGAATTCCATATTCCTTTCAATAGGACCTACATTAACAGGAAAGTGAATCATGTACAAAACCACCCTTTTTGAGTTTTCATAGGCCCTTAAGTGTGTACCAGACTCGTATAACTGGTATTCTTTAATTCCTAACCTTATTGCAGTTCTCTAGGGACATATGTTCACAGTTAACCTATTATCGATAAAAGCAAGTGGTATCTACTTATGCAAGCAACTTACAGTAAGGTATGAGGTGTTATTATACCTTGCACCCTATAGTGAGAGATCCTTATGACCAAAGGTTATCATTCCTTTTCCTACAGTGATTAGGCCCACCATTTCTTTAGGTGTAGCTTTGGGAGACAAATTAATCTTGCTCAGTTCATTAATTAGGAGCTTTCCCTGCTTTTAGGGGGCAGCTATGAGCTACCAAGTGATAACTTTGACTTTAAGCTTTTTAGTTTAAATATGGAGTCATCCTCTTTTTTTTTTTTTTTTTCCTTAGGTCTATTATAGACCCTCTTTGGAATGATTTTTCCTGGTGTTTGAGAAGTGTTGGACTTTGGCGTGGTCTTTTCCTCCCTAACTATCATTTTTTCTCCCCATTAGTTATCACCACTGTTGTCTTCGAGAGGCTAATAGGTTCCTTAAGATCATACACATCTTCTTCATTGCTCTCTCATAAAACATAGATACATATCTCTAAATACTGTATTGGTATGCGATCCCTGGGATTTGGCCCATTTATGCTTGATATGCACTTAGATGGATCCCATTCCTCTTTTAGATGACTGTTGATAGTGAAGATCTTATCATGGCCTTCTAGTGAATTTTTATCATTGTTAGGCTTCTGGGCTGATTTAGGTGAAAGATGTTGTCCCAACCTAAACATTAATTCTAACGTATTCTTAAAAGTCCCTTAGTTTTTAGTGTCATCCCTCGAGTTCAATGAAATTTACAGTACTTAGTTAGATAAAAAAACTTGGATTGCCTAGTACCTTGGATTTCTTGTTCAACCTATAGAAGGTTAGTCTTTTCTTTAACCAATATTTGTTCTAGAGCATGAGTGTAGGTCCTCCCTAAAGAAGTGTACTCAGTGTAGCAATTTAATGCACATACTTTTTTACTTGTAGAGCCACTTTTTTTCTTATCATTGTTTTGGTACTTATTCTTCCCATTGCCACCTGTCTTTGTGCATGCTTTTCTGATGTATCTTCAAGGGATTGAATGAAAACTTAAACTAGAATTCAAGGACACACGGTTTTGCAAACCGAAATCTAGCTTAGCTAACTCAAATCCGTGGGATAATCAAAAGAGAATGATAGAACTAAACTAATGTTTGGATACAGAAACACCACCAAACACTAGTTTAGGGTCCCTAAACTTTGATTAAGATACAGAATCACCATTTAAACAAAGATTAGGACTTACTTGATCGCCAACTTAATCGACCAAATCAAGGTTAAGCAAGTGAAGTGTTTGAATGAACAAAAGCAAGAATGCTCTCAAAACTAGTTTTTTGATTCAAAGTGTAATGTTTTTGCCCAAGGCCGTGAGTAGCCTTTTAGTTACAAGCCTAGCAAGCACCTAAGCAAGTAACCAAGCTACTAAGGTTTCCTTCCTAGGGAGGAAATGTCTTAAGTTAAGCTAATATCCATGGTTAGCACTAACCCGTGTACTAGCTTAATTAACGTAAGCCCATTACAATCAAAATGAAAAGGAAAGCAAGACAAATGATATTGACAGCCTTAATTACATGTCAATTAGCCTAATATGACCAGATTTCTAGCAAATGAAAAGGAACCAGCCGTAAAGTGAAAAGCACTTTTTGGCCATCCAATCCGGTTCAAGAGATATCCCTTTGCTGCCTATGCTTCCCATTGGTTATTCTTCCCCAAAGTAATCCCTTTTGCAGCTGATGATTGATCTTCTAGACTTCTTGATGGCCGTGTGAAGCCAGCTAGCAAGCAAGAAGCATAGCAAACCCACAGAGGAAAGAAAAGTGGCCGGCTACAGCAAACCGGGTTCAATGGGTAAAATTTAACCCGGTTTTCAATCTTCAATTTACCTTAGCAAAAGTGGTTATGATTTTGATTTCAGGCCATGGGGGGAAACCTTAGGGTCTGTACAAACCCTCTTGTAAATAAATCAAGGTTAAATCATGTTTAAGCAGAAGAATTCCACTAAAATATTTAACCGTGCAGTTTTGGATCAAAGCTGGCCGGTTAGACAAAATGCCTTGATCTCCTAACTTCTCCTGTGCATGATTGGAAATTAATGCTTGGACCTGAAAGTAGATATCATGAGAATTCCAAAAATGTAAAACTATTAAACTTAAGCCACAATGTAGCTTAAATTATAAGGTGAACAAGACCGGGCGCATTCTGCCCTTTTAACGTGGTTGATTGATTTTGGCTCTTCTCCATAATCTGAGCCATTGCTTAGACCTTAGAGTTTGTAAAGGACCTTGATGGACTTGTTGGACCTTCTTCCTTGTCTTAGTTGGTGGGGACTCCATCATCCTCCCCTCATTAAGAAGATTTGATCCTCAACTCAGCAAGGTAATCATCGGCTTCATAAGCACTCAAATCAGCTACATTGAATGTGGCTGAAACTCCATAGTCACTTGGCAAATCAACCTTATAAGCATTGTCATTTATACATTCAAATACCTCAAATGGATCATCAGCCCTTAGCATGAGCTTGTTCTTCCGTATTGAAGGAAATCTCTCCTTCCTTAGGTGAATCCACATGAGGTTTCTAGGTTGAAATACCACCTTCTTCTTATGCTTGTTGGCTTGAGCTTGATATGATGCATTGGTCTTCTCAATTCTGCTCCTTACTAACTCATAAATCTTTTGGATTTCTTCTACCCTTGAAGCTGCATCTGCACTTGGCTTTTGGTCTAGTGGCCGTGGTGTAAGATTAAGTGGACTAATAGGATTAATCCCATAAACCACCTTAAATGGTGATAAACCAGTAGCCTTACTTGGTGTCCTGTTATAAGTAAACTCTACATAGGGTAAAAGCAAATCTCAAGCCTTGGCATGAGGTTTAATCAAACTCCTTAGAAGTGTTCCTAAGGTTCGATTAGTAACCTCAGTTTTCCCATCAGTTTGCGGATGACAAGTAGTACTATACTTGAGTTTAGTACCTAACTTCTTCCACAAAGTAATCCAGAAATGACTCAAAAACTTAGTATCCCTATCAGAAACAATGGACCTGGGAATACCATGTATCTTGCCACTTCCCTGAAATACAACTCAGCAATATGTATAGAATCATTAGCCTTGTTACATGGAATGAAATGAGACATTTTAGAAAACCTATCTAACATAACAAAGATAGAATCCTTGTTCCTTTAGGTTTTAGACAGTCTAAGAATAAAGTTCATACTTACATCAACCCAAGGTGAAGTGGAAATAGGTAGAGGTGTGTATAAGCCGTGGGGTAAGGAGTGACTTCTAGCCACTTGACAAGTCCCACACCTCTTGAGTATGTCCTAAACATCTCCCTTCATGGCTGGCTAATAGTAGTGCTCTTTTAGTGTAGTGACTGTCTTGTTTTCTCCATAATGACCAACTAAAGACCCTCCATGAACTTCCCTGATTAGAAGTTCCCTTGTGCTACACTTTGGTACACACAGCCGTGTACCCTTAAATAGAAACCCTTCCTGAATCAGAAAATCTCCTTTGGGGTGCTTGGAACAATCAACATACAACTCTCTAAAGTTTTCATCCTTGTCATACAAAGCTTTTAGATGCTCAAAACCAAGTACACAAGCATCTAATTGAAATAACAAAATATGCCTCCGAGATAGAGCATTTGCATCTTGATTGAGTTTTCCAGATTTATGCTTGATTGTGGAATGGTATGATTGCATAAACTCAACCTACTTGGCATGCCATGAGTTCAACTTATGTTGGCTTTGAATGTACTTCAAAGCTTCATGGTCAGAATGTAAGCTAAACTCACTTGTAGTTAGATAATGACTCCAATCCTCTAAACATCTCACAATGGCATAGAATTCCTTATCATAAGTGGAGTATTTTCTTCTTGAATTATAAAGCTTCTCACTAAAGAAGGCTAGAGGTTTACCTTCCTGAGTAAGAACACCACCTATGCCAACTCCTGAGGCATCATATTCCACTTCAAAGACTTTGCTAGAGGATGGCAAGGATAGAATCGGTGCTTGAGTAAGTCTTATTTTGATCTCTTCAAAGGCAGATTGAGCTTTTGGTGTCCACACAAATGACGTACCTTTGATAAATTCAGTCATAGGGTCCATAATGGTGTTGAAACCACGAATAAACCTCCTGTAGAATGAAGCTAAACCATGAAAAGCTCGAACATTATGTATACTCCTTGGAACTGGCCATGTTCGAATTGCTTTAACTTTGCTTTCATCTACCTTAATGCCATCTCTAGTAACAATATAACCAAGAAATGTAACTTCAGGAGTAAAGAAAGCACATTTCTTAAGGTTACCAAATAGCTTCTCCCATTCCAGAACAAGCATTACTTGAGTTAAGTGATCTTGATGTTCATGCTCATTCTTAGAATACACCAAAATATCATCAAAGTATACTACCACAAACTTTCCTATGTACAGCCCGAACACTTGGTTCATTAATCTTATGAAAGCACTAGGTGCATTAGAAAGACCAAAAGGCATTACCAACCATTCATAAAGCCCTCCTTTAGTCTTGAAAGCTGTCTTCCATTCATCGCCTTCTCTAATTCTGATTTGGTAGTAATCACTTCGAAGATCAATCTTGGAGAACACTTTAGAGCCATATAATTCATCTAGCATATCTTCAAGTCTAGGTATGGGATACCTATACTTGATTATGATCTTGTTAATGGCCCTGCTATCCACACACATTCTCATTCCACCATCCTTCTTTGCCACCAAAAGAGGTGGAACTGCACATGGACTTAAAGACTCACGGATTAAGCCTTTAGTCTTCAACTCCTCAACTTGTCTTTGAATTTCCATGTTGTCTTTTGGATTCATCCTATATGCTAGCTTATTTGGTAGGATAGAACCTGGAATAAGGTCAATGTGGTGCTGACTGTCCCTTTTAGGAGGCAAACCCATAGGTATCTCCTTAGGAAACAAATGACAGAAGTTTTGGATGAGTATTTTGACTACGGGATGGGTGGGCAGTAAACTCTCTGGTTCATCTTGAATACTCAATATCCACTCCTTAAAGGCTTTAAACTCATGCTGGGAAGCCTTTAATATGGGTTCACTCACAGACATAAGCAAATCAGCTTGTTTAGGTTTATTTGGTGGCTGAATTTCGTGGAGTTTAGATGGGGGTAAAGTGGCTAGGGTAATCTTCTTGCCATCCTTGGTACATGAGTAAGTGTTTAGGTAATCATTATGCATGACCCTATGCTCATATAGCCATGGTCTTCCTAAAAGCATGTGACAAGCATCCATAGGAATAACATCACACCATAACTCATCTTGATAGTTCTTTCCAATGGAGAAAGAAATCAAGCACCGAGAGTTCACCTGAATTCCCTTGTTTTGATTCAACCACTAGATGTTGGATGGATTTGGATGAGTCTTTGTTTGCAACCCTAGTTTCTCAATCATGCTTGAAGAAACCATGTTTGCACAGCTCCCTCCATCAATGATTAGAGAACACACCTTCCCTTGGACAGTACAATGGGTATGGAATATGTTCTTCCTTTGCTTATCTTTAACTCCTCTTTGGTTGCTTAGAACTCTTCTTAAAGCCAAGAGTTCTCCTTTATCAGCCTCTTCCACGACCTCCTCTTGAGTTTTCTCAAATTCTGGTTCACTTTCATCTCCATTTTCCTCTTCTTCAAAAACCTCCTTCACGGCTGACCATTCAGATAAGGTAATCACCTTTCTGTTTGGATAATCCGAGGCTATGTGCCTAAGTCCTTGGCATTTGAAACATCTTCTATTGCTCATTGGATTGGGGTTAGGCCTATTTTGAGGTTTTAGGTTCTTTGAGGTGCTGGGGTTTTTTCTGGAAAGGAAGGGGATGGATTTTGTGGCTTTGGAATAGGATTGGAACTCCCCTTGTGAAAAGGTTGGGTCCGGTTGAATGGTTTCTGACCTTATGGTTTTAGAGGCTGCCTTGCCTTCTTTTGTTGCTCTACCTTGTGTTCCAGCATGCAAACATCATCAAAGGATGTGTAAGCTTGTAATTCCACCACATTAGAATACCTAGGATCAAGACCTCCCAAGTATCTAACTATGGTTTGCTCTTCAGGTTCTTAGATGTCACACTTGATCAATAGCTTCTCAAACTCACGTGTGTATTCTTCTACACTCATGCTGCCCTGAGTAAGGTTGTGAAGTTGAGAATAACAATCTTGCACGTAGGTAGGAGGAAGAAATCTAGCCTTAAGCTTAGATTTCATCTTTCCCCACGTACGGATCTGAGCTTTCCTTTCTCTAACCCGTTTTGCACACTAGTTTGTCCACCACAAAGATGCATACTTTTTTAGTCTTGAGGCCACTAACTTGACCTTTTTATCTTTAGAAACATCTTTGTATTTAAAAACCCTCTCAACAGTACGTAACCAATCAAGAAATTCTTCAGGATCAAGCTTACCTTCAAATTCAGGAACTTCCACCTTGAAATCATTGGAATTAGCTTAAGTCCGAGGTTTTGCCGTTGTCATTCTAATTGGTTCCTCCTCACTAGATGAATCAAATTCATGACTAAAGACTTGTTCATGCCTTCTTGGTTCGGATTGGAAGGTTTCTTCACTCATTTTCTGCTTTTGCTTCAAACCTGTACTAAGTTATTTTCTTAAGTACTCATTTTGCACTTGAGTCTCTTGATTCCTTTGAGAATCCTCTTGAATCTTCTTTGATAGTAGTTCATTCTGCATCATTAAAGCTTCAAACCTCTCTTCCAAGGTCATGCTTGTTGAACTCATACTCACAGAATGTGTTTGCACTTGAACTAGAACTGTAACTAGAAGTGTGTTTGGAAATGGATGGATGAATGAGTTCTGGAAGTGGGATGGACGTACCAGGCCAAGGTGAAACCTTTGCTCTGATACCAAATATGATGTGTCCTCAAGGGATTGAATGAAAACTTAAACTAGAATTCAAGTATACACGGTATTGCAAACTAAAATCTAGCTTAGCTAACTCAAACCCGTGAGATAACCAAAAGTGAATGATAGAACTAAACCGATGTTTGGATACAGAAACACCACCAAACACTAGTTTAGGGTCCCTAAACTTTGAGTAAGATATAGAATCACCACTTAAACAAAGATTAGGACTTACTTGATCACCACCTTAATCGACCAAATTAAGGATAAGCAAGTGAAGTGTTTAAATGAACAAAAGCAAGAATGCTCTCAAAACTGGTTTTTGGATTCAAAGTGTAATGTTTCTACCCAAGGCCATGAGTAGCCTTTTAGTTACAAGCCTAGCAAGCACCTAAGCAAGTAACCAAGCTGCTAAGGTTTCCTTCATAGGGAGGAAATGTCTTAAGTTAAGCTAATCTCCACGGTTAGCACTAACCCGTGTACTAGCTTAATTAAGCTAATTATAATCAAAATGAAAAGGAAAGCAAGACAAATGATATTTACAACATGTCAATTAGCCTAATACAACTAGATTTCTAGCAAATGAAAAGGAACTAGCCGTAAAGTGAAAAGCACTTTTCAGACATCCAATCCGGTTCAAGAGACATCCCTTTGCTGCCTTTGCTTCCCATTGGTTGTTCTTCCCCAAAGGAATCCCTTTTACAGCTAATGATTGATCTTCTAGACTTCTTGATGGCCATGTGAAGCTAGTTAGCAAGCAAGAAGCATGGAAAACCCACGAAGGAAGGAAAAGTGGTCGGCTGCAGCAAACCGGGTTCATGGGCAGAATTTAACCCAATTTTCAGTCTTCAATTTACTTTAGCAAAAGTGGTCATGATTTTGATTTCAGGCTATAGGGGGAAACCTTAGGGTATGTGCAAACCCCCTGCAAAGAAATCAAGGTTAAATCATGTTTAAGTAGAAGAATTCTACTAAAACATTTAACCGTGCAGTTTTGGATCAAAAATGGTCGGTTGGACAATATGCCTTGATCTCCTAACTTCTGGTGTGCATGATTGAAAACTAACTGAAAGTAGATATCATGAGGATTCCAAAAATATAAAAATATCAAACTTAAGCCACAATGTAGCTCAAGTTATGAGGTGAACAAAACCGGGCACATTCTGGCCTTTTAACCTGGTTGCTTGATTTTGGCTCTTCTCCATAATCTGAGCCATTGCTTAGACTTTGGAGTTTGTAAAGGACCTTGATGGACTTGTTGGAACTTCTTCTTTGTCTTTGTTCATGGGGACTCCATCATTTTCTTGCTACTTCTTCCTCTTTAAGCATATCAACATTTCTTAATGTAGTGAAATACTCAAGGGGTGTGGAGCTCAAGTGCTTTCTATGTCTAGACTGCAGGCTCTTGATAAACAACCTTAGTTGATCAGCTTCTGAGGGTCTGTCTACCATGTGGGCAGCATTTGCCCTCCATCGAGTAAGGAAGTTAGAAATGTCTTCCTTTTCCTCTAGCTTGATTAGTTCTAAGTTCCAATGTGTAATTGGTAGGTTCGCATTGTATGAATACTGATGTAGGAATTCCTTCCAAAGATCATCCCAGTTCGTTACCTTTCATAGGCTAACAACATTATACCACTGATTACATCCTTGTCTAATGTCCCACGAAATATGATGTGAAAGATATCAATGTCAATCCATTTCAAAGTCATGACACTAAGATAGTTCCTTACATGATGCTAAGGCTTTTAGTCCCATGGAATTTGATGTTGAGCACTGTCAATTTTGGGGGTAATTTTCCTTTTGGGATTAAAGTGAATCCCACATAATTGGTGGAATAAATGTTAAACATTTAGGATTCATTGAGTAATTGCTATATGTGATTTAGTCATAGGATCAGCTTTCTAGGCATCCATTTCACCTTCTTCCTCTTTCTTCTTGCCACCTAATTCTCCTTTCTCGTCATATCCCCCTTCCTCATTGTGAGTTCATCTTCCTTTGGGGTGTCCTAGATAATGGTTTGGAGGATGGTGGCCATCAATTCCATCTTCTTCTCCTTTTTGGCTTGCATCCTCTCAATATTTCCATAATTTGAGCCATTCATTGCTACCTGCCATTGGCATGGGCGAGGAGTTGGGCTTTGACTTTGAATTTGACCTTATAGGTGGAGTTCCCTCGACTTCTTCTCAGGACAATAACCTCCTAGTGTGTGGACCCCATTCGCGTGCCTTCTTCATCTTTCCTATCCTAATCAATAATGAAAAGTGCCCAGGACTAGCTCATCTCAATGCCAATTTTTTTAAAAGGGAAAATAAAGTCAGAGAATGATCCATGCTGACTCAAGCTAACTCCTAACACAGAGAGCCTAGCATGCTAACTTCATGTTATAGATGCAGACCTGATGTAGACTCTAGGTAAAGAAATTGAACTGGACTAAACCCTTTACCAGTATCCCAGCCAAGTTCCTCTTAATCCCTAAAGTGGGCTCCCCTCCTAAGTGTTGATATACATGGAGATTTTTGGGATCCCAACTAGGTTCCTATTGGCACAAGACACACCCAACTTCCACCCGCTCGACTTGATGTAGACCGACATGCAAACTATTTTATATTTTTTTAATTTTAAAACTTAGTTGAGCTCTTTTTGGGTAGGATTAGACCACTAGTATGGCTTGCATGACTTAAATTGGGGCTAGAACCAGGTTAGGTTTGAGTCAAGAGCCCTTGGAGTTGAATTGGCCCAAAAGCTATTTGGTCCCTAACCCATATTATTAGACTTGAACTTCCCTGACCCGGACTCTCCTAAGACCTAAAGTATCAATTTAGAAATCCTTGAGCTGATGGTTGTTTCAATTTCATGAGAGCACATTACCAGTGAAAAATATAAATGAATTTCATCCTAAGCTAGAGTTTCAAGTAATAATGGTTAGGTACAATTTATAACAGTCTAGTCATGTCCTGAATGCTCCATCTTCCATGGGTATATGACAAGATCAAAACATTCAGTTGCTTTCCCACATATCATGTGGATCAAGGAAATTCTATCACGAGTGGGTTAAATAGTTGCCTGCTTGATTGGGAGTCTAATGGATCCATCGAGTCACCACATATTTTCCCAAGTAGCTAATAGCAGGGTTTAACCTAGAGGCATTGTTAATCCCGATAGGCGGATATCTTTGATGAAGTATGCCTAATGTAAGTGTAACTAAAACAATTTTCCATGTGGATTTTTAAATCTCGCCCTCTTTTAAAAGAGCTTCACCAATGGAATCGCCACTGTAAAGACCACGAATTGGAACCCGCTTAGTGTTGGGTTAGGTGTTCCATTTTTTTTTTCTAAATTGAATTGGGCTACAACAGAATTAGTGGCTTGGCACAGAGAGTTGAACACATCTATGACCCAAGAACCTGGCTTGCACTAGAATGAGGTCCATGTAGGATTATTATCAAGATCTCAGACCTAATTTGCACCAGTCCAAACAGATCTAATGAAAAATGAAATAAAAAGTCAAAAAGTAAAATTTAAATAATAGAGTAGCTGGTGAGTTTTAGGAAAACATGCAAAACCAAAACTACCCCCCCAAAACAAACCATTAACTGAAAAGGACACCAAAACAAAGAATTGATCCATTGTAAGGAAGTTTTCGAAAAGTCCAAGAATAATGTCTGATGTGGGGGCCTAATTGACTCCATCAGCTTGAACCGAGGATTCAGATTCAAGGGCGATGGTATGATGACGTGATGGAGTGTATCATGTCACCGCGTCTTGTCACTGACGACCTCTACTAATCAATGCGGGAAATCAAAATCTAATGACACGCAAAATAACAAGCAAATAGCATATTGAGATCAATCAAATTAGATAATGATATTAAAAGTACAATGTTAACCAAAAGAAATTCAAAGAAGCAATTTTAAATGATTACAACTGGCAAGATTTAAGCTAATTAAATATTACATCTTTATTCAAACCCAAAACTAAATAAAACAATAAAGTTAAAGAAAAGTGAGAGAGAAGGAAGGATAGTGGAAACCACGCCCTCAGGATGACTCGCCTGATCTATTTAGGAACCCAGTAGATTGACGACTCCTTCGTAATAAACTAATTTGTCACCTTCAATGCCACTCTATATCCCAGCATAGGATGTGTTTTTTCTCAATATTTTTCAGTTTCTTTCGTATCAATTTCTTGGTGTATTGGTGCATCAATTTTTTTCTTTTTTAACCCTTAAGGGTAGCCCCCCCTTTCATAATGATTAGAGGGTGACACAAGCTAATTAGAGAAACTAGAACTAATGTAACTCCTAATAGGTTTAATTCGAAGGTACACACCTGGATAAACTAGGTTTCTTGCTAGAGGAACAGATTTAGGCCCAATAGGTGGGGTTGTCCTCTCTCTCTCTCTCTCTCTCTCTCTCTCTCTCTCTTGCTTCTTTTGTTTTTTTAGCCTCGAATTAAGAATTAATCCATTAGGCCCCCAAATATGCAAATTGAGGCATAAATTTCATCATCGAGGACTTTATAAAAATTGAAATGCCATTTTTAGACGTCTATACTCTTGCGCTTGCATATTTGCTAAATTTGTTTTCACAAAAGCAAGTATTCCTTTGCAATCAATTTGGATAAAAAAAGATTTAGGGGCTGAAAAGATTAAGAATTGTTCATCCCCTTATAAATGCAAGATTGTCTTTCTCTTTTATAAGATGATTGCATTTTGCTTTTACTAAAACTTCCACTATAGTATTTGCAGAGTTCTTCTCAAGAATCAAATAACCTTTTGCATTAGGCAAATTAAGAACAAGATGATTTTTGCATATCTTTTGAGGTTTCGGACAATCTTAAAACCTTTAGGGGTGCAAGTTCAACTTACTTCTTTCTTGGGTTTTGCTGCAATGATTTTCTCAAATTTGCTATATCATTGATGAAATTCGAAGCATAGGAAACACATTATAAAAACCTTTCTTGTTGCTTCTTGTCTTTAGTCCTTTGAATTTTTTTAAATTTTCTATAAAATATGATTTTGTAGGATGATTTGTCTAGATCTTATCTCTAGACCCAAAATTCTATTTTGGGATAAATGCATAAGTTTTTACCTAGGATAATACCATAATCAATGTAACTTTGAGTAAAAGCTAGAGCATCATTTTTATGTTGTTCTAAGGTTTTAGAAAATAAAGGATATCATCTATTTAAACTGGATAGTGATTAAGAACTTTAAAAATGTTATTAATCCTTCTTTAGAATATTTGAGGCATGTTTTTAAGGGCAAATGACATCACTATCCACTCACAATATTCTTAATGGGCGTTAAAAGTGGTTAAAGGGATGTTTCTTCATCCATTTTTATCTATGTGTACCTGTTTTTGCAGTCCATTTTTAAGAATTAAGAGGCTCCTTGAATTATATTGAAAAGAACCGCCTTGTTAGGAATATAATAGCTATCAAAGATAGTATTATCATTAAGTTTTCTTTTCCTAATTGATTACTATTCTAGCTTTTCTTCTTTTTTCTTCAGCATGGTTTCTCACCATAAATGTAGGACTAGTGTGAGGACTCTTAGTATTCCTGATTAACCCCTTATCCAAAATCTCTTTGGTTTGTTTATTAAATACTTAGATATCTTCATGTATGTACGTCATTTGTTTAACTTGGATACATAATAATATTGGGATTTAATAAGAACAATTTTAGCAAATATTTTATCTTTGCCCCAAAATTTTATAGGGTTGACAGAGTAGAATTCTTTGTAGAATTCTTCATATTGGCAATAATCTGCTTATTAATAGATAGCTCAAACAGTGAGATTATTAGTGCTATTTCACGTTGTGCAGGATTACCTTCTAACCGCACTGGTTGTGCGTAAACTCAAACTTTTAATAAGTAAATGTCTTGCTTAACTTATCAATGGGAACAGAATGTAGCCACTGAAAATTATTTCCAATGAGAATATCGTGATATAGTTGATGGGCAGCCCATAGAATTGGTATTATGCATTGGATTCCTGCTATCTCTATAGACAATCCTTCTATGGCTTCACTATATCTCATTATGCTACTATAAGCTGTTCTCACTTGTAAATGATTTTTTTACTTTTTTCCAGATAAATTCTAGGAATACATTTTTTTTTAACAAAAGCATATGGAATACTTATTGTTTATGTAAGCACATAGTTTATACTTATTATATCCTTCTAAGTATATGTTTACTAGGATGTAGATGCTATTAGGCTTAGTATTGGTGACTTCATAACAAATTTTCATAGTCATAGTTTTGTTTAACCTGAAATTATTACATTTTTATGCCCTGTATTATCTAATATTTGCTCTAAAATAAATGATTAAATTAGAATTTTAGTATGTTGTTATTTATTTTGTAGGAATGTGGAAACTTAAAGAAAATGGCTTGCAAAAAGGAAGAAAAGATTAATTGGATCAGATAGTAGAAGAACCTAGCCCAGATCGCGGCCCATGTAGCAAAGCCCTTCTTCCCTTCTTCTTCTCTCTCTCGCGAACTGGCCTGCCTTCACAGTTTGTTTTTCTAGTTGGGCTTGGCCCATCGCCTTTAGACCCATCTCCCTCACCCTGGGCGGGCTTAGATCTCCTCCTTCCCTCTCACTTAAACCCTTTCAAGCGAACCTCACATGAGCCCCAAACAACCTTCTCTCTCTCCCCTCTCTTCGTCTTCTTCTCATTTTTTAGCTAGAGGGACTCGAATAGAAGAACAGGGCAGGGCAGCTTTCTTCCCCTCCCTTAACCCAGAAAACAGTTACGCGATTTGCATTCATTGCCTCCTTCAGCCGTTACCCATCCTTTCCTCTTCCTCTTCTTGATTTCCAGCTAGCTAGACCAAAAGCGGAGAACCCAGAACCTGAAGCAAAAACAGGGCAGCTCTTAATCTTCCTCGTCGAAATGCAATGGTCTTTTCGTCCTCTTCTTTAATCACCGGCATTCATTGCCCATTATCACAACCAACCAAAACCCATGGGTTCCATCATTATCATGGTCTCCATCAAGGACTTTGCAGTTACAATGGCATTAATGGAGTAAGTATCAAGTCGAATTTTGGGTGGGCTACAAATTGAAGACAAGAGCAGAACACGAGGGAGAGCAATGGAGCATAGTAGGGAGGCATATTAGGGTAGAAAATTTAAACTGTAGATTTTGTTTTAATCTTCATTTTTTTAATTTCAATTTTAGATCTAGGTTTGAGTTTCATCAACTTCATGTTAGTGAGCCTGAGTTTGTTGAATTCGAATTAAACTTTCGATATTTGTTCTTCATCTGTCATTTGTAGGTTGAATAAATAAGTGTTGTAATTCAGTCTTCATTTGCTGCTATGAATTTTTCTGGGTTGTGCTATGCTTTGCTTTGCTCTGCTGCATTTGTTGGGCTAAATGAATGAACTCAACATTCAACTAAGTGTTGGTGGGTTGATTTATTTGCAATTTAGGGCGTCTTTGGTGGGGGGGAAATTATTTTCCCAGAAAATCATTTTTCATGGAAAATGATTTCCCAAGGAAAATAAATTTCCACCTACATTTTCTGCTATTTGTTAGAATGAAAAATCATTTTTTCAGAAAATCATTTTCTACTGTTTGGTAGAATGAAAAACCATTTTCCAATACCATAATTCTCAAGTGTTTGATATAATTGGCTAAGCTAATAGATAAACGGTCAATTTAGCCATCAGCAGTGCTTACAAAGTTATCAAACAGTCACAAAGTCATAATTCTCAACTGTTTGTTCTCCTTAGCCAAAAAAGGGGAGACCAAAAAAAAAAGGAGAGAAATATCACTTCATTCAATTGTTCCCCTTGAATTTTTCAAGCCAAATCCTTCTCAGTTTGTCGCTCTTTACTAGAAAGCCCTTTGCAAGGTTTTCACACTTCACGAGATGATTGAAAGCGCTACCCAAAAGTTCCTCTTCAAACCCTTCGGTTTTCAGTACTTCTTGATAAAGAAGGTCGACGTCGAGCTTGGTTTTCAACCATTCCACAAACCATTGCCTCCTTCAAATCAACCACCTCAAAGGTATACCCAAACCAGCCACAACTTTCAAATTCAAGCAAAATTTAACATACCACACAGAGATAAATGAAAATTTTCGGTTGAATAACCATATATATAATGCAATAGATAGAAAAATTAATAATTTTCAGTCCCATCAACAAAGAAAAGCCATTAATGACGAGAGTCAAAACTTCTAAATTCAAGAAATTTTCAACTGAATTAAGAGAAATTAAAACCCTAGATCTAAAAGCTTACTTGAAAAATTGAATCTGAATACAGTGGCAAGAGTGCGTGGACTGAGACTCGAATACAGCGGCGAGAGTGCTTCAACCGACTTCCAACAATAGCAAGAGATAAAATTTCCAAATTCAAGAGAGGGAGTAAGGCTTTCGAACGGTGCTGAAGTTTTCCTGAAATCAAATAGAAGTTACAGAAACAGAGTTGTTTTCGAGCCCCAGGAAAATGATTTTACGGCCATTTTCACAGAAAAACATTTTCCTTCTCAGGAGGTAAAATCATTTTCCTCTGAAAATGATTTTCCCCTCTACTTTTTACCAAACAACGTAAGGTAGGAAAATCATTTTTCGAGAAAATGATTTTACTCCCTACCAAACACACCCTTAGTGTTTCAGCTTTATTTTTGGATTCTTTGCTAGCTAGAGACTTGTGCACGATTCTTGAATCAATTTTGTTTATTTAGTCTACTAATTTGTT
Organism: Carnegiea gigantea; assembly: GCA_029747015.1. NCBI lineage: Eukaryota > Viridiplantae > Streptophyta > Magnoliopsida > Caryophyllales > Cactaceae > Carnegiea > Carnegiea gigantea. The sequence goes on from JAKOGI010000675.1 coordinate 170,246, forward strand.
TGGTGGAGCGTCTTGACATTGGTGTGAAAAGAATTTAGTTCTCTTTTTAGCATCTAGTTTTATTTTGGCATCTAGTTTTAATTTAGTTTAGAATTTTTGGCAATCTAATTTCACAACCATCTCTGTGGATCGACATCTGAAGTGTTATAACGATAATCGTATACTTACGAATTTCACAATAAGTTTTGGCACCGTTGCTGGGGATGGCATTGTGAAATTAGGTTGTGTAGTCGAGCCATAATTTAGTTGTTTGAGTCGTTTTCGTTTTGATATTTTTGATTTTAGTTTAGATTTTATCGTTTTTATGATTTGAGTCCAATTTTGATTTTGTTTTTTTGTTCAGTGTTAATTTAGTTTTCTATGTGTCTTCATTATTTCCCTATTGAAAAAAAATAATTCTAATTGGTTTAGTTTTTATGCAGAAAAAATAACAAGAGCAAAATCAGAAAAGCAAAAAGAATAAACCAGTGCAGTTTACTTCCCATTTTTAGACTCTGTTTCAAGTCTTTGGGGCACTTTGGGGGTCAATTTTTTGTTCTGATATTTTTCCTAGATTCTACATGATTTTGAGGGTTTGTATGAATTTTTTTGGAATTTTTCAAATTGTGTAGATTTTTCTGTGATTTTGGGAATTAACTTCCTGTTTGCATTTTTCTGCACTACTTGGGAATAGAAAAAAATCATAAAAAAATATATTTATGCTTCCTGTGATAGTGTTGAATTTCTTGCGTATAGAGTTCTAATTTTAGGAATTTTATTTTTAGCTTTAATTTTGTTTTAGGTTTTTGATTTAAGAAAATGGTGTACATGCTTTGTGTGTGTGCTTTTTTTTCTAGTTTTTATATTAGGTTACTTTTTGATGTTTGAGTCTTTTTGGTCTTTCTTTTCTTTTGGTCATATGCTTTTCTTTTTGTTAGTTTATTTTGTTAAGTTAATTATTTTGGTGTCTTCTTTTAGTTTTGGTCATTAGTTTTTAGAGTCATTGTTTTTCCTTTTATTTTTTTTTCAATAATATGAAAACAATATCCAAAAAATAAGAAAAAAATTTTAAAACCCTAAAAAAATTGAAAAATTCTTAAAATTGAAAAAAAGATTCAAGCATGCCAGTTTCCCATTTCCCGTAATATGATCATGAACTTTTCTGGAGTTATTTGTCGAGACTTAATGATTATCGTGCTCAATCGATTCACAATTTTGGAAAATGGGAAATTTGTGAGGTCTTGCTGTGAGTCTAAATTTTGCATCTAAGGGTTATGTTGAGTCTATTTGCCCCGGAAGTTTAATAGGATTATTATCTAAAACTCAAGATGAGGTTTGGGATTTCTTTGAAAAATTAGTTTGGGATACTTATGCGTTTAATCAAGCTAAACAGAATTTTGGATACCCAACTCATGGCAAGTATGTTTTTCCTGCTAGTCCTTACCGTCAGGATCACTTTATAGATTCATATGACCCATCTTACTCTTGTGTATCTCCTATTTTATGTGATTACTGTGATTCTTCTGATCATAATATTCATACTTGTCCATATCGTGCTTATGTTGATACTAAATGTGCAACTATGGAAAAGACAATTAATGATTTGATCGATTTATAGTGAGCCTGACTCTAGTTTAGGATCTTTTAAACCTGAAATTAGTCTCTATGATGATTTTGAGCCCTCTTATCTTGTGAGACCCAATTTGCATGATGACATGGCTTTACCTAGCTCAAAACAAGAGGATGACCTCCCTCTGTCTCTATCTCATAAGCTTGCACTTGAATTTAGCTTACCTAAAGACATCCCTAAGGATTTCCTAGTCTCTGCCGTCCCACCCACCACTTTGAATGATTCTTTTGAGTTTGAGGATGGTGAGGACCTTAAGAGTGATGGTAAGTTAGATATAAGCATCACCCCTTAAGTTGAGCATCATGATTTTGATGAGTCGGACTCTATTTCACAGGAGTTATACAAGGAGAAAGTTGAACCCACTAATTTCGAATTCGATGACACTATTCTTTTTATAGAATATAAATCTTTTTCATATGGGTTTGATATCGATGAAAGTTTTGCTGAGGGTTCCTGTGCTGAATATGAATCTTTTTCTTTTGACCGCATCCAAACTAACATCCTCTTTGAATCTTGCAAGTTTGAATTTGAGGAGTCTGAGACGTTTGTGTGTACGACTTTTATTTTAGACAAGACTCTTGCACATTTCGATGATAAAAGGCTTGTGGATTCCGAACCCACTGTTTTGCCTAGACCGCTCATTCCTGATAACCCAATTTCTAGGCCAATGATCCACCGCTTGGCTCATTTGAATTACATTTGTATGTTTGATGTTTGGCCCCATACATTTGATAAATTGCAAGGGGCCATTTTGTGCTTCAGTAACATGGTGGATGTACTTTTTCTGGTACAACTCTATACTTTTTATTGTTTCTATGTTATTGAGAGTTGGCTTTCTATGTTCGATAAGATGCTCCGTGCTTTAATAAATTTTGATTTACGGAGCGCTATTTCAGCTTGATATAGTGTGGCTAATGCTCCATAAGCCTCTATCTCAGCATATTTCACGAGGCTATAGCTTAAGTGTACTTCTACATCTAACCTGGTATAAACGTTCCTCTTTATTTCCTCTTTTGAATTTTGTTTTCTTTTGTATATATTTGTGGCTTTCTTTTATTTTTGTTTTCTTTTTGAGTTTTAGAGTCATGTCTTTTTTTGTCTTTCCTTTTGAATCTTAGTCTTCTTTTTGTATATTTGTTTTTATTTTTAGTTTTTTCTTTTATTTGTTTCTTTCTACTCCCAATGAGGACATTGTGAGATTTAGGTGTGGGGGTGGGGAAACTTTGAAAATTTTTTTTAAAAATGAAAAATTTGGAAAATCAAAAAAGATTTTTGTTTTGTTTTAGGGAACCTTCATACTATTCTGATCAACTTAATCCCCTGTGCTTTGACTTTTAGCTTGTATTTAAGCGTGATGTGCATGATACGTCTCCATCCTTAGTATTATATTCTAAGCGTTAATTCTAACCTCAATTATTCATTATCGATGTGTAATCCAATCCTACTTTATACCATCATTATTATCTTAAGGTCTTAGTTTCCATGATTGGCTCTCCCACTTGTCTTTAACACGATTACTTTGGTTTTCTTTCGCATTCCAAAAAAAACAAACAAAAGAAAAAAATACAATAAAAAAAAGCAAAAAAAAGGAAATGAAATAAAAATTTGGAATGACAAATATCTCTTTGAGGCATGTGCTTCTAGGTGTTCCCCTTTGAGGCAATAATGCTACTGGCAAAGCTTGCTTTCTATGTTAATAAGCAACCAATTAGTTTGTATCAGTCAAATGAGATTGAGTTTGATTCTAGTAGACCTATACCCTAGGATGATGATGCACTTACACACGAGCACTTGAATTGATTCAAAGTCTTAATGTACAGTGGGGTAAAAAGTTAGTGCTTTGAAGTCATCCATGGGCAGAGAGCCTTGATGAGTACATTCTGCTCATATGCAGGCCAAGATCTTTGCTACATGGGTGATTTGGTTGGTTAGAGTGTGCATCGGCTTCTCCCTTATATATATGTAAATCCAAATTGTTTTTCTATTTCTGTCTCTCTTGTCCTTTTTCAATTTCTTTCTTTAAAGATTTTGTGAGTGTTAAGCCAAAAATCATGCATCGTTTTATTAATTATTTTGACTGTATGTTACACATTATTGCATCTAATTTACTTTATTTTATATATTTTCCAGGTTAGGCATTAATAAAATAAAAATGAGAAGACAAGACGTCAAAACTCTGATTTTACACGATTTGCTGAAAAGACGGTCCAATAAATAATTTATGGAAGATATTATTTTCATAATTATTTAATTGGGCTAGGGTTTCAAGAGTTGGAAGAAAACAAGAAGTCTTGGAGGAGAAGAAATCTAAGGAAGAAGAAAACCCTAATTACTAACCCTAATGCCCCTCCTTTCCTCCCTATATATATCACCATCACCATCACATTAATCATCTCTCAACTCTTCACCATATCCCACGGCTGCCACCCCTTTTCATCCCCCATACTCAATCCTTCTTCTTCATACCCCATCACATGCCTAACCCTTCTTCCATCTCACCTAACACCCATCATCATCCCTCTACATAGACCACGCAGCCCCATCTTCTTCCTCCTCCACGCCTAGCCATAACCTCACTCACCATCATCTTACATCCCCTCCATCACGCCCCTTTCATCACCATTCATCATCATCTTCTAACAACATCATCCTCTTCCACCAAGCAAAGTAGTATTGTTCTTGTTTCTTTTTATTTTTGTTTTGTTTTTTTTTAAAATTTTGTGTTTAGTTATTTATTAAACATGAAGTACTTGGATGAATTGTGTAATTTTATTTTTAATATGTGTGAGTAATTTCCCTATGCTTAGTATAATCTTCTTGAAGCCATGCTAAATTAATTATTTTGAAACAAGTTTTATGCTTTAATGCCTAGTTGATTTCTATTCATGATTCTTTAGCGCTTAGCGTTCATCGTTTATGAAATTTGTGTTGAATCGATTAGAATGCATGCTAGTTGATTAAATACAATTTCGATTGATAGTTTAGAAGATTATAATACGTAAAAGTTATAATCTTTTAAGCCTAGGTATCACCCTAATTAATCATGGATGGCTCAAACCCATCTCTTTTAATTAGGTAATCGCTTTAGATCTTTGTTAAATCGATTTGCTGGTAAATTGGTTACAAAGTGTTAAATGATGTTTTTCTAATTCTTAATGCTCTAGTTTGATTAAATTCTTGCGCTGGTGTGAGGGTTATCAAAACTAGTAGGGTTTATATTAGGGCTGGACCTAAGTAAACTAGAATCTAAGGAAAAATGGGGAAGAACCGCTGGTGGATGTCTTCTACAGTTTAACTCATGAATGAAATTAACTTGTGTGTTGATGATAAATATTAATTTGCATAGTGAATTGAGATTATACTAAGTATCCTTCATAATTTTGATAACTTTTGATCATTATTTGTTGCTTAAAGTTAATTTGATTAGTTTGTTAATTTTTGTTTTATTTTTATTAGCTTCAATATAATTTCAATCGACCCCCCCCAAAAGTATAGTCTTTTAGGAGTGTCTAGGTAATTTTAGATAGCTTAGATTTTGATTTTTAGAGTGGTTATAATTTTAGATTGATTTATATTCAGTTTTAGTATCTAATTACCGGTTTCTTAGAAATTAGACTAAAAATAGTTATTCTTGTTCTTTTTCGATTTTTATAAGTTCCTAGGGTTTATAGAGTGTCCTAGTCTGCCCATATTTAATTTCGTGATTTTTGGAAGTTATTTGATAATTTTTCAGAATTATTTTGTGAAAGTGATATGTGCAGGTTTTTAGGAGACTAATTCTGACAATTTCGATTTTTAATTTTAATTTACGATTTTTTGGTGTTGTTAAGTCCAGAAAATTGTGTCCTAGAATTAGGGTAATTTTCTTGATTATTTTCGTATTTATATTTATGCTGATTATTTTATTTCTAATTTAGATTTATTATTCTGCTGAATATTCTGTGCTAATTTTCTGATCTGATTTTTCTGAAATAAAGTAGATACAATTTAAAGTTTATAAGCTCGTAGACCTGAAGTATAATGTTTTAGGTTACTGTTTGATAATTTTAATATTTATTTTCTGATTATTATTTGCTGTTTTGATTTTTAATTAGAATTTCAATTACTATTCTGATTTTATTTTTCTAAATTATTTAGGAAAGCTTTTTACTGTTTTATTTCCAGAATATAAACCAGAATAATTAGGAACATCATTGGGTGTTTTTTCCATATTTTTATTCATTAGATTTTAATTATTTTAGAATTATTAAAATTAGATTTAATAAATTGGATTTGTAAAATCATTTAGGATTAAGCTAGCCTTTTACAACAATCTTTCCTCGTGGATCGATCCCTATTTTCCTATGCTATAAAAAGTGTTTTAATAACCGAAGTAGTGGTTAAATTTGTAGCTCTCGACAAGCTTTACAAATTTTGGCGCCGTTGCCGGGGAAAGAAAATTAAATTGCTAGTTTACTTCTATTTGATTTGCTACTTTTTATTTTGTTTTGTTTTAATTCTAGTATTCTAAACCTATTAATTTATTTATATATATATTTTTTTAGATTTCCCGAAGTGTATGAAATTAAGGACTGGTAAGGAAATTGGAGACAACAAGGAACAAGCATTGAAAACTGAAAACAAAGAGAGTCAGCCTAACCCAATAAGTTTTAGGATTAAAGAGGTAAGCACGTCTACTCTTCGAGAACTTGTTGCCCCTAACTTAGAAACCCAACCAATGTCCATCACTTATACTGTTTTAGATCAACCTTTGAAATTAAACTCAGGATTTATTAATTTATTACCTAAGTTTCATGGGTTAGCTGGAGAGGACCCTTATAGACACATTAGTGAATTCCTCATTACCTATTCTGCTATGGTACCTGAGGAAATTCCTGAGGATCAAATTAGACTAAGGGCCTTTCCTTTTTCTTTGCTTGGTAATGCTAAGGACTGGTTATATTATATGCCTGCTGGATATTTTTCTACATGGACTGCATTGCATAAATCGTTTCTAGAAAAGTTTTTTCCTGCATCCCGTATTGGATCTATTAGGAAAGATATATATGGAATCAAACAAATGAATGGGGAAACTTTTTGTGAGTACTGGGAAAGATTTAATAAGTTATGTGCCAGTTGCCCCCAACATCAAATAACTGAACAACTATTGATTCAATATTTTTATGAGGGTTTACTTCCTATGGACCGCAATATGGTTGATGCTGCTAGTGGGGGGCTCTGGTTAATAAAACCCCAGCTGACGCTAGAAATCTATTTAATTTAATGGCCCAAAATACTCAGCAATTTGGTACTATGGACTCACAAGTCAAAAGGGTAAATGAGATAGGTTCTAGTTCATCTCTAGAGAATCAGTTATCTCACATTACTGCTATGTTAAACAAGATTGTTACTGGGGGATTTCAAAAAGCAGTAATATGTGGTATTTGTTGTCTAGAGGGGCATTTTACTAATACATGTCCCTAGAGCTGGGAAAAGCTGACCCGACACGATTACCGACCCGAACCCGACACGAAGTTAAGCGGGTTTGGGTACGAAGTCTGAATCCGTTTAATTAAATGAGTTGACACGTTAAACCCGTTTAATTAATTGGGTTAGGTTCAGGTTGGAAAGCTTGACACGAAAAAAAACCTATTTAACCCTTTTAAGTTAAACGGGTTAAATAGGTCAAACCGTTTACCGTTTATATATTTACCGTTTACCGTTTACCGTTTATATATTTAAAGGGAATTGAGTATTAGGCTTTGGGCAATTGGATTTTGGGGGGAGAATTGAAAATTTTAGAGTTCAAAAGTCCAATTGGTCCACTAAGCTTAAAAAAAAAAAATTAATTTGATGTAAATTGTATTGCATTAATGCGGTGCACTGCCCGATGCCTCTCACTCTCAGCTTTAGAACTCTCTCTCAACCCTAAAAGGCTAAACCTCCTCCTCTGCCTCTCACTCTCGGTCACAAACTCACAACCCTAAAGTAACCTCCTCTGCCTCTCACAGTCTCACTGCCCGATGCATCTCAGAACTCTCTCTCAACCCTAACCCTCCTCCTCCATTCCTCTCAATTCTCTCAGTCTCGCATGCCCATCCCTCACATGCTCCTCAGAACTCTCAACCCTAAAAGGCTTCTTTGGACTTGCAGGCACTGATCGGCAACCCCATTTCTCAGTGTTGAAAGTTGCCCACTAGTTTCTAAAGCTCCGATATCAGGTTTGATTCTGAATCTAACTCCATCTAACTTTGGAAGATCTCTTACTTGCTGAAATTTTTATTTCGAAGTGACAGACTGTATTTGAGTTGTATGTTAGTTGATCTCTTGGTGGATGTGTCTTGTTAGTTGTCAACGTTCATGTTCTGTTTCTGTACCCATCGAAGTGGACTCAAATGGCTACATTTGCAAATCTGTAACCAATTGTACATCTGTATCTACATGCTTTTCTACTGTACTTGCTCGGGTGTTCTCCAACTTCTCCCAGACAAAATGTTTTCATTGATGTACTTCCCACTATTGTATGCTTGACATGTTTTAGTGTGTGTTTAAAATCAAGAAATAAATACTTTTGTCTGAACAAAATGAGAAAAGTGTTGCAAAAGATGGATGACCATTTCTCATTTGCTCAGTGAGATATAGTTTAGGACAGTTTAGTTTTATTCTGTAGAGTTGGTCTAGTTCAAGATTTCTCCACCTTGGTCTTTTATTTACTTATTTATTTTGATCACTGAAGAATAGCTTTTGTGATTTATATATTATAATAGTGCATCAACATGATTTATTTTGTAATCCAAAGTGTACTGATTTCAGAAATGGCTACAATGGATGATGGTTCTGTTTCTGTACTTATTGAAGTGGACTCAAATGGGGATGAAGATGTGGCTGAGATTGATAGCATGCCTGCTCAAAAGGCTACTACTGTCCCAGCTGGTACTTATAAGCCAATGGTTGATGGTAAGTCTCTTAAGCGCCAAAGGAAGCTCACCTCCAATGTTTGGGAACATTATGAATTTCTTCAACCTTCTAAAGATGGTAACTTGTTTTGCAAGTGTAAGAAATGTGGGCAAGTTTACCCCGGGGATAGCAAAAATGGAACTGGGAATTTGAGAAGGCATTTAAATATTTGTAAGAAAAGGAACTTTAGAGATATTGGTCAACTCCTTCTGGACAGTAGGTCTGGTTCATTAAGGAATAGGCTTCCTGAGTTTGATCCAGAGGAATTTCGTAAACTTATGGCTGCATGCATTGTGAAACATGATTTAGCTCTTCAATTTTGCGAATATGAGGGTGTGAGGGCCTTATTTTCTTACTTAAACCCTGATGTTAAAGTGTTTACAAGGAGAACAACTAAAAGTGATGTGCATAAGATGTTTTCACAAGAAAGGGAAAGGTTGAAACAATACTTTCACTCCTTCTCTGGTAGGGTTTCGTTTACATCAGATTGTTGGACTTCAATCAATACAGATGGGTTTATTTCACTTACTGCCCATTGTGTTGATCGTAATTGGACTTTGCACAAGAGGATTTTGAACTTTTCCCTATTGCCTCCTCCCCATAATGGTGTCTCTATAGCTGAAAAAATTCTTCTTCTTTTGAAAGATTGGGGGATTGATAAGAAAGTTATGTGCTTGACTGTTGATAATGCTTCATCAAATGATGTTTGTGTTGATATGTTGAAATGCTAGCTAAGGCTTTTGTGTGATGGTGATTATTTTCATGTCCGTTGTTGTGCTCATATTTTGAATTTGATTGTGAAGGAGGGTTTAAAAGATATGGATGAGGCTGTTTATAAAATTAGAGAGTGTGTTAAGTATTGTAAAGGTTCTCAAGCTAGGAAACAACGATTTCTTGAATCAGTAAGGATGTGTGATCTTGTGTATACTAAAGGTTTGCGTCAGGATGTTCCAACTAGATGGAACTCTACATTTTTAATGCTTGAAAGTGCTCGCTATTACAAGAAGGTGTTTAATCATTTGGAGGTGGTTGATGGAAACTTTGTTCATTGTCCAAGGCATGATGAATGGTCTAAGATTGAGAGACTTTGTGGTTTTTTGAAAGTTTTTTATGAAGTGACGTGTGCATTTTCTGGGTCAAAGTATCCTACCTCGAACCTCTATTTTCCTAATATTGTGAGAGTGAGAATCTTGTTGAAGGAGGAAATGGAAAAGGGAGATGGTCTTATGAGGACCATGGCAACCAGAATGTTTACTAAGTTTGAGAAGTATTGGGCTGAATTTAGCACTATTATGGCTATTGCCACCATTTTAGATCCTCAATACAAATTTCAGTTTGCTGAGTGGGCCTTTAAGAAGGTGTATGGGGCTGATCATGTGATTGAGTTGTCATTGTTGAAAGACAAGTTGTCTTGTTTGTTTGACGAGTACTTGAAAGGTGCAAAGGAGTCTGGTTCAACTACTAACTTACCTTCTAGCATTGGCAAAGCTTCTATTGTGCGAGGTCCTTCCAATCCATGGATGGAGGTATAATTTTCTTTTATTGAATGAAGCTATTGATTATGCCAACTTATTGTATTTGTTTTTATTTTTTAGTTTGAAATTTACTTATTGTCCTCTTTTAGGACTTTGATCAATATTCATGTGATGTGTCTAAAAATGTGCCTAAATCTGAGTTGGAGGTGTATTTGGAGGACAACAAACTGCCCCGTGTTGAGAATTTCGATGTTCTTCACTTTTGGAAAGAGAATAGGTTTCGATTTCCTGTGCTTTCTCAAATGGCAAGAGATGTGTTGGCCATTCCCTTATCAACTGTTGCATCTGAATCTGCATTTAGTGTTGGAGGGAGAGTGCTTGATGCATATCGCAGTTCACTTAAGCCAGAAACAGTTGAAGCTATTATCTGCCTAAGGGATTGGCTATATGGTCAAGAAGGTGATGTTTCATTCTAATTTTTAGTTATTGTTCAATGTGTTTCAGGGTTTGTACATTTGGTTTATTAGTTGATTGTATAACTGATTTTGTTTTTTCCCCTTGTTGTATTTTGACATTTGAATCAGCACTTGTGACAATGGAACACAACTTGGATGATTTGTGTGGCGATGTGATGAGCATGAACCTAAGTGATGAAGGAAGAACTTCTGTTGCATCCAAGAGTGAGGCTGGCAGTGGAGTTGGGCAAAAATCTGGGTTAGATAATTAGGTTGTGTTCTGTTTAATGCACTTGGTTTATTAATTCTTGGTTGTGGCTTGTTGCTGGTTTTTTGCCATAAATTCAGATAATTTAGCTTGTTATGGGTTTGTACTTGAAGTAATTTGTGACTTTTAGTAGTTGCTTGTTATTTGTAGCTCTTGGTCTGTAAAACTAAGTTGGAGTAGCACTGTTGCTTGACTGCTTGTTGAGTCCATTCTTTTGGATTATGCTTCTGCATTTGGGTGATTAGTGATGCACCCTAGTTGGTTGGTGTGCAGTGTGCTGCAAGTTTAATGTCATTTTGCAGCTGGAAAGGTGTGTATTTGTGTGGGAAAATGCTTTTTTGGTTTGAATATTATGCTTCACTTAAACAGGTTGATGGTTAAACAGGTAACCCGAACCTAACCCGTTTTATCCGTTTACTTAAACGGGTTAGGTTCAGGTCAACCCGTTTAATTATTAAACGGTTCAGGTTGGGATTTTCTGACCCGTTTATTAAACGGGTTGGTTTCAGGTTAAGGGGTATTTAACCCGTTTAAGTTCGACACGAACACGAACCCGACCCGACACGACACATTACCCAGCTCTACATGTCCCACTCTACAAGAAGGTAATGTTAATGCTCTTTACTCTAACCAAAATCAAAGGAGGTATGATCCCTATTCGAATACTTATAATGAAGGATGGAGAGACCATTTTAACCTTAGGTATGGCCCTAAGCCTAATCCACCTGGTGTTGACCAACCCTCTCATCAACCTTCTAACCAGGATAGGACCAACTTTCTACTGGAACAAGTCCTCAAGAAGATGGATGATAGGTTGCAAATTTTGGAGACAACTCTTAAGCAGGTTCAAGAGAAACAGACTGCCACTGATATCATAGTTAGCAACCTGCAGGCTCAAATGCAAAATAGGTTACCATCTCAGTCTTACCCTAACCCTAAGGAGAATGTTAGTGCCATAACACTTAGGAATGGAAAAGAGTTAAAAGAACCTAAGAAAAGTAGAGAATTAGAACCTGATGAAGAAATTAAAAGGGCTGAACTAGAATTAGATACAGAGTCTAATCAAACTACTAAGGAATTAGGAGAAAAGAAAAGAGAACCTTACAAGCCAATCCCACCTTTCCCTAGTAGATTTAAAAGCCCTGCATCTAAGGTAAGTGAGGCTAACCAAGAGATCTTAGAGACATTAAGGAAGGTAGAAATTAACATACCTCCCCTTGATGCCATTAAACAGGTGCCTCGGTATGCTAAGTTCTTAAAAGAATTATGTACTGCCAAGACAAAGCTCATTGGTAATGAGAAGATAAGTGTGGGGGAAAATGTGTCTACTGTTTTTAAAAGAAAACTCCCCCCTAAGTGTCAAGATCCTGGTGTGTTTTCTATTCCTTGCAAAATAGGAAATCTTTGCTTTGATAAAACTATGCTTGATTTGGGTGCCTCCATCAATGTTATGCCTAGGTCTGTTTATGACAAACTAAACCTAGAAGAATTAAAGAAAACTGGCGCAATGCTTCAGTTAGCTGATAGGAGCTGTACTTACCCAAATGGACTATTAGAGGATGTCTTAGTCCAAGTGAATGAACTTGCGTTTCCTGCTGATTTTTATGTGATGAACATGGGTGATGCATGTCATGATATTTCCATCTTGCTGGGCAGGCCATTTTTAAAAACAGCTAGGACTAAAATTGATGTGCATAAAGGAACATTAACTATGGAATTTGATGGTGAAGTGGTTAAATTTAATATTTTTGATGCCATGAGATTCCCTGCTAATGTGAATTACGTATATGCACTTGATGTTATTGATGAGTTGCCCCAAAATATTCATGATTTATCCAACGAAGATGAATTTTTGACTGTACTTACTAAGAGTCTTGATAATGCTGAGCTTCAAAAAGTGTGTTATCAGATTAATGCTGAATTATTGGAAGAGATCCAACTAGAGGATCCAGGAGCTTCATGAAGTCGAGCCAACGACTATAAACAAAGGCGCTGGTTGGGAGGCAACCCAACATTTTTAGGGAAATACCTATTTAATTTTGCTTTTATTTTTCATTATTTCTATCTGTTTGCATGTATTAGGGACAATGCATGAATTAAGTGTGGGGGGGGTGTATCCTGCATTTAATTCCTGCAGTTTTTATTCTTAAAAAAAAAAATTCTTTTCTTATAAATAATGCATGATGTGAGTTTATACTAGGCTTGCTTGTTTAGAAAACAATTTTGTTTTATTAGCTATTTTGCAGTTTATTCTTTCATAAGTGAAGACTTCTAGGCATAATAGTTATCCTTTAGAGAAGTTTGAGTTGATCCTCATACATCTTTTTAATGAGTAACTCTCTTGATTATCCATCTTATTTGGTCATGTAATATATCCGATTCAAAGGTAATCAAATGACCTGGCCCATCTCCTAGACTATTGAATTAGTTGAATAATTTATTAAAATTATGATTTTACTTGTCTATTTTTTATACAAAGAAAGAAAGAAAAAAAGAGAGTCAAAGTTGGGAATGACAAGTACTCCTTTGAGGCATGCGCTACTGGGTGCTACCCTTTGAGGCAATACTGTCACTGGAAAGCTTGCTTCCCATACTAGTGAGCCAATAAAATGAAGAAATAATAAGATGAGAATGAATTATTTGCTCCAGCACCTCTATTCGGGTGAGTGGGAGACAGGGAGTGTTTAATTTCTAAGACCCTATATGGGCCTCGAATATGTGCGCAAGTGGAGTTTGAACAAAAGAAGAAGAGGAAAATAAATATAAGGCAAGTTTAGGACAAAATTTAATGAAGCTATTCTACCTAGTTCAATTGTCTCTATAGCCAGACCATGCCCAAATTTTTTCATCTTAAATTCTTTCTCGACCTCTTGATTGGTATATGCATAATCAAAAAAAAGAAATGGATAATTATTGATCTTATTACTTCATTATGAAAATGTTGTGAGGTTGATGAATAAACTCTCTAAGGATAGTTGGATGTCTAGCAGGTATTCACTTATTGAAGGAGAGGCTAATTGATTCAATAACATTGTTTTTCTTAAGCAAGCCCTGACCTAGTATGAATATCATAAATATGCATGATTTTATAAGAAAAAGAAGGGTAAGTTTTAGGTCGAGTTTAAGATTTCTTTGCACGAGGACGTCCAAAGTCTAAGTGTGGGGGAATTTGTTAAGCCAAAAATCATGCATCGTTTTATTAATTATTTTGACTGTATGTTACACATTATTGCATCTAATTTACTTTATTTTATATATTTTCCAGGTTAGGCATTAATAAAATAAAAATGAGAAGACAAGACGTCGAAACTCTGATTTTACACGATTTGCTGAAAAAACGGTCCAATAAATAATTTATGGAAGATATTATTTCCATAATTATTTAATTGGGCTAGGGTTTCAAGAGTTGGAAGAAAATAAGAAGTCTTGGAGGAGAAGAAATCTAAGGAAGAAGAAAACCCTAATTACTAACCCTAATGCCCCTCCTTTCCTCCCTATATATATCACCATCACCATCACATTAATCATCTCTCAACTCTTCACCATATCCCACGGCTGCCACCCCTTCTCATCCCCCATACTCAATCCTTCTTCTTCATACCCCATCACATGCCTAACCCTTCTTCCATCTCACCTAACACCCATCATCATCCCTCTCCATAGACCACGCAGCCCCATCTTCTTCCTCCTCCACGCCTAGCCTAGCCATAACCTCACTCACCATCATCTTACATCCCCTCCATCACGCCCCTTTCATCACCATTCATCATCATCTTCTAACAACATCATCATCTTCCACCAAGCAAAGTAGTATTGTTCTTGTTTCTTTTTATTTTTGTTTTGTTTTTTTTTAATTTTGTGTTTAGTTATTTATTAAACATGAAGTACTTGGATGAATTGTGTAATTTTATTTTTAATATGTGTGAGTAATTTCCCTATGCTTAGTATAATCTTCTTGAAGCCATGCTAAATTAATTATTTTGAAACAAGTTTTGTGCTTTAATGCCTAGTTGATTTCTATTCATGATTCTTTAGCGCTTAGCGTTCATCGTTTATGAAATTTGTGTTGAATCGATTAGAATGCATGCTAGTTGATTAAATACAATTTCGATTGATAGTTTAGAAGATTATAATACGTAAAAGTTATAATCTTTTAAGCCTAGGTATCACCCTAATTAATCATGGATGGCTCAAACCCATCTCTTTTAATTAGGTAATCGCTTTAGATCTTTGTTAAATCGATTTGCTGGTAAATTGGTTACAAAGTGTTAAATGATGTTTTTCTAATTCTTAATGCTCTAGTTTGATTAAATTCTTGCGCTGGTGTGAGGGTTATCAAAACTAGTAGGGTTTATATTAGGGCTGGACCTAAGTAAACTAGAATCTAAGGAAAAATGGGGAAGAACCGCTGGTGGATGTCTTCTACAGTTTAACTCATGAATGAAATTAACTTGTGTGTTGATGATAAATATTAATTTGCATGGTGAATTGAGATTATACTAAGTATCCTTCATAAATTTGATAACTTTTGATCATTATTTGTTGCTTCAATTTAATTTGATTAGTTTGTTAATTTTTATTTTATTTTTATTAGCTTCAATATAATTTCAATCGATCCCCCCAAAATTATAGTCTTTTAGGAGTGTCTAGGTAATTTTAGATAGCTTAGATTTTGATTTTTAGACTGGTTATAATTTTAGATTGATTTATATTCAGTTTTAGTATCTAATTACCGGTTTCTTAGAAATTAGACTAAAAATAGTTATTCTTGTTCTTTTTCGATTTTTATTAGTTCCTAGGGTTTATAGAGTGTCCTAGTCTGCCCATATTTAATTTTGTGATTTTTGGAAGTTATTTGATAATTTTTCAGAATTATTTTGTGAAAGTGATATGTGCAGGTTTTTAGGAGACTAATTCTGAAAATTTTGATTTTTAATTTTAATTTACGATTTTTTGGTGTTGTTAAGTCCAGAAAATTGTGTCCTAGAATTAGGGTAATTTTCTTGATTATTTTCGTATTTATATTTATGCTGATTATTTTATTTCTAATTTAGATTTATTATTCTGCTGAATATTCTGTGCTAATTTCCTGATCTGATTTTTCTGAAATAAAGTAGATACAATTTAAAGTTTATAAGCTCGTAGACCTGAAGTATAATGTTTTAGGTTACTGTTTGATAATTTTAATATTTATTTTCTGATTATTATTTGCTGTTTTGATTTTTAATTAAAATTTCAGTTACTATTCTGATTTTATTTTTCTAAATTATTTAGGAAAGCTTTTTACTGTTTTATTTCCAGAATATAAACCAGAATAATTAGGAACATCATTGGGTGTTTTTTCCAGATTTTTATTCATTAGATTTTAATTATTTTAGAATTATTAAAATTAGATTTAATAAATTGGATTAGTAAAATCATTTAGGATTAAGCTAGCCTTTTACAACAATCTTTCCTCGTGGATCGATCCCTACTTTCCTATGCTATAAAAAGTGTTTTAATAACCGAAGTAGTGGTTAAATTTGTAGCTCTCGACAAGCTTTACAGTGAGTATATCTTCTACAAACCCTCATGAGGCCTACCTTGTCCACTAAGGGTGACCTAGGGGTTTAAAAGGCTTGTTACATATGCTAAGTGTAACCATGATTCCTACAAATGTGAGTTCGGCTTTTATTTTTCTTTTTCTAGAATTTCTAGTTTTGTTTTACTCGAAGACGAGTAAAACTTAGATGTGATGGTATTTGCTCAACCTGAAATTATTATATTTGTATAGCCTTTATTATCTAATATTTACTCTAAAATAAATTATTAAATTAGAATTTTACTACGTTTTTATTTATTTTGTAGGAATTTAAAAACTTAAAGAAAATGGCTTGCAAAAAGGAAGAAAAAGATTGAATGGATCAGATAATGGAAGACCCTAGCCCAGATCGTGGCCTATACAACAAAGCCTTTCTTCCCTTCTTCTTCTCTCTCTCGTGGACTGGCCTGCCTTCCTAGTTTGTTTTTCTGGTTGGGCTTGGCCCATCGCCTTTAGACCCGCCTCCCTTACCCTGGGCCGGCCCAAATGTCTATCTCCTTCCCCCTCACTTAAACCCTTTCATGCGAACCTCATGTGAGCCCCAAATAACCTTTTGTCTCTTTCCTTCTTCTCGTTTTTTAGCTAGAGGGACTCCAACAGAAGAACATAGTAGGGCATTTTTACTCCCCTCTCTCAACCCAAAAAACCGTTGCTCAATTTGCATTCATTGCCTCCTTCAGCCGTTACCCATCCTTTCCTCTTCCTCTTCTTGACTTCCAGCCAGTTAGACCGAAAGCGGAGAACCCAGAACCCGAAGCAAAAACAGGGCAGCTCTTCGTCTTCCTCATCAAAACACAACGGTCTCTCTCTCCTCTTCTTTGATCATCGGCATTCATTGCCCATTATCATAACCAACTGAAACCCACGAGTTCCATCATTATGGTGGTCTCCATGAAGGACTTTGCAGTAACAATGGCATTAATAGAGTAATTATCAAGTCAAATTTTTAGGGGGGGCTACAAATTGAAGACAAGAGCAGAGCATGGGGGGGAACAATGGAGCAGAGTAGGGAAACAGATTAGGGTAGAAAATTTAGACTATAAATTCCGCTTTAATATTCATTTTGTTATTTTTAATTTCAGGTCTAGGTTTGAGTTTCATTAATTTCCTATAGTGAGCCTACGTTTGTTGAATTCGAATTAAACTTTCAATATTAAGTCTTCATTTGTCATTTGTTCGATTCAAGGTTGAATAAGTACGTGTTGCAAGTTAGTCTTCATCTGCTACTATGAATTTTTCTGGGTTACCCTATGCTTTCCTTTGCTCTGCTGCTTTGTTTGGCTAAATGAATGAACCCAACATACAACTAAGTGTTGGTTGGTTGATTTATTTGCAATTTGGTGCTTCAGCTTTATTTTTGGATTCTTCACAAGCTGGAGAATTGTGCACAATTCTTGAATCAATCTTGTTTATTTAGTCTACTGATTTGCGACTTGACCTTGGTGTGAAAAGAATTCAATTCTCTTTTTAGCATCTAGTTTTAATTTTAGCATCTAGTTTTAATTTAGTTTAGAATTTTTGGTAATCTAATTTCACAACCATCTCTGTGGATTGACATCCAAAGTGTTACAATGATAACCGTATACTTACGGATTTTACAACAATTTTTGACTAATTTATCATCATAACTTGGCTCACTAACTATCCTAGTCTTATACCTAATGATTTTTTTGTTCTCGACTCATGCTTTGATTTACACTTTGTGGTGTAGCTTCAAC
Source organism: Carnegiea gigantea (assembly GCA_029747015.1). Classification (NCBI taxonomy): domain Eukaryota; kingdom Viridiplantae; phylum Streptophyta; class Magnoliopsida; order Caryophyllales; family Cactaceae; genus Carnegiea; species Carnegiea gigantea. The sequence goes on from JAKOGI010000675.1 coordinate 188,288, forward strand.
ATCCATTCTCCTATGATCTTACACTCATAGTCCTTAATAATTAGGGTTTAATGGAAAATTTTCCAGTCTCATTAATTTTTGTGACATTTTTCATTGATGTTTGTAGGGTTAGCAATGCTAGTTAGCTATGATGTATAAATTTTTATCTCATGTGGATTGGATCTTCTTTATAGGAATAGTATTTTTAAACTTTTCTACCTTTATCATTACTTTACTCTTTGGACCTATAGTATTATCCAACTTGTAGATTATTTTTCAAAATATCATTAGTGAGTTGCCTCCTCTCATATCCATTCCAACTATTTTTTTAGTTCAAGAGATAAGAAATTCTTAGCAAATTTATCTTTTAAACTCGCATAAAATCTAGGTTGGCAGTTGAATCATGCTGACTGATTACATAAACTGATGAGGATCAATTCTCAACTCCCAAAATCGACAATCACTCAAGAGACCTCAAAACAAGGGATGCTCCTCTTTGTATTCAATCTCTAACAACTAATGTGATTGTGAGATTAGAGCCCAAAAATAAGATACCTAAACAAGATAAACACTTTTCACCCACTCTCTCTCTTAAAGGTCTAGAGCCACTAAAAAGAAATTATTAATGAAAGACTCCAAATTACTACACTAAATTGGATATAAAAATAAAGAGATTTTTTTATAGAGGAGTTGCTTTTGCCTTTCATTTCATTATAAACTCAAATGTTAGTACACATTGAGGGAAGTGGTTTGTAAATATCCAAAACGAGGGGAATAAGCTGATACATTTGTGGGTGAAGTGAACCAATGGTAGTCCTATAAATGTTAGAAATAAATCAAAAATCTAAAGATAATGACAAATGATATGAGCTGCAAATTCCAAGATTTCGTCCCCATTTTATAGGAAGCTTATAAAGAAAGTACCCCACCAATGGGCTGTCGCTAGTTAGAACCTCTTTCTTGCTAAGGATTAAAGCTGCATCCTCCTCAAATAGAGCTAAAACCTAGAATGCTTTAAACTTGATTTTATACATATTTTTCTTAATTTTGGCCATTCCTTTCTCCAAAGGTATCCATTACCAATAGTTATGCATTTTCTTGATAATCACAAAGGATTAATCTTTTAAATTGGTATTCTTTATACATACACACTTTATTTTTCATTACTTAATGTAACATTGATGTTGATAGGCCAAAGCCTGATGAAAATGAAATAGATCTTAACAAGATAATCAAAGTTGTTGTAATTGATCTAAATGGAAATGCTGTGCACGCAAAAAGCATTTCAGGTATAAAACTTGCCTTATTCAACGTTTAAAGTTAACACCTTATGCATATACTTACCATCTTTAAAGAACTTCATATTTACTTATTTAACATAAACCCTGTGCAGTTCCAAGAGAAAGGAACATCAGTCTGCTATAGGATAAGAAAATTGGAAAAGATTCAAGCACATTGCCTATAAAATGTGGAACAAGACACCCTTAGGCCCAAGAAGATCAAGAAGAGCTCACAAAATCGTAGCACCATCTAATCAAGCATCAACTAATAAAGATCCATTAGGTAACACTAATCAAATTGGCAAAAAGAGTACCTCTAAGCTGCAAAACTTCCATCTAAAACCTTTTGACACAACTTTGTTAGCAAGACGATTGGCAAGGGAACACAAATCTAATACCCACTCTATGAATTGTGAAAATATTCAAACACATAATGGGGATCAAGACAAAGATA